>CM044898.1:91654382-91786594 GCA_024500145.1 Gentiana dahurica var. dahurica
GTTGGTATATATATATATATATATATATATATATATATATATATATATATATATATATATATATATATATATGCAAATGTGTAAAATATATATGATAATATAATAAAGATATATTCAATATTTGATATTGACAATAACTTGAATTATTTAATGTAAGTGAAATTAGTTATATACAACAGTAATAATTGTTACAACTAACTCTTACTAATTTTTGAGTAAGGTGCTCGACGAAATGCTCCAATGATGTTTGTATTGGATGTCCCAAAACATGTCTAGAATCAGATTCTGGACATTTTTGGGTCGCTTAACCGAGGGGTGTGCTCGGTACAACGAACTACCCTCAACCTTGACACCTATTTCTGGAATGTTCTAGGCTATGATCAATTCAATACGCAATTGAAACACATTTACAGCTCGAAATAAAAAACCAAGACTTGAATTTATCAAATAACAAACATCTAATGCAACGGGGGTTTAAAAGATTACCTCATCACTTGTAGAAGACGGTGAACAAGTGAAAACCAAGATCTTCCAACAAGGTCTACTCCACATTTGTTGGTGAACTCAATCCAGGCAGCTTCAAGATTTATCATTTGAGATCCAAAAGATCCCATTCTTTGCTTTGAATCTACTAAGTATCTTAGAGAGAGAATACCCATTTTCCAAACTAAAAAGTGGTGCCCCATTTCAAGTAATCATCCTTAAATATAGTATATTAGAGTATTACGTAAAGTGTAATTTTATCAAAAATGAGTTTAATGATGTCTTGGGCTTAAAAGCCCCTTAAGAAACACTTCTACTTTAGGAAATAATAATGTTAATTAATCATATTAAATTAGGTCCAATAAAGTACTCTTTCATTCAATCTAATTAAATGACAACATCAACCTTTTTTTCTATTTATTTTATTATATAGCCACTTTTATCGTCATATTAAATTTAATGAATCTTATTTATTTAATTTAATTTATTATTTTGTCTTATAAATAATCCATGACTATTTTATGAAGAATACTATTTTCCGTACACATGAAATACTTAGTCTTTGGGAAAAACGTTTTCCCTTCATTATGAGCAGAACTTATTTTTCTCTTGGAGTGCTTCTTTGTGATTTACGAGCATACAAGTTGGGGACCATCGGCCAATATCAAGAAGCTCCAACGATCTGAGTGACCGACTGAACTCTTTAGTCAAATGACCCAGCTCGTTAATCTTGGCATCGATCACCATAGAGTCGAGACTGCACTATTCCGAAATATGGAACATATTTACTCCACTTACTCATATTATTTATCGACCGCCCACTGATATAACCTTTTCGTATAAGGAGCAAGGCATCGACCATAAGACCTCCTTAAATTCTTATCCTCTAACTACCATTAACCCCTAGTGATCGATTTCCTTTGATCTTATCAAGGGTGCACGCAATCTAACGAAGCAACCGTCTATCTACTTCCTCTTACAAAGGAGCGAACTTCATCTTTGTGAGACTACATTCCCAGCTACCGATCCTTGAGTGATGCTAAGATGGTCAGGATTAAGAAAGACACTACTTTGCCAGCCATACCGCCAAATCAAACACCACTACTAAAAAGGCATGAGTCTATAATCACATAAGGATTAAGATTCAATCCATTAATGGTCATCTATAATGATTAAGTCTTACGTATTGGTCCAGTCCTACGTGCCTATTGAAGTGCGATCACTTAATCCCGACCATCTTAGCATCACTCAAGATCGGTGGTCGGGAATGTAGTCACAAAGATGGAGTGTACTCTTTCTTTGTAAGAGGAAGTAGATAGATAGTTCCCTCGTTAGTTAATCCTGGTAATGATCGATTATGTGCACCTTTGATAAGAACAAAGGATATCGATCACTAGGGGTTAATGGTAGTTTGAGGATAAGAAGTTACGGTGAAGTCTTACGGACGATGCCTTGATCCGTATACGAACTGTCTGTGGAAGGTTACCCATAAGTAATGGTTATATGAGCGGGCGCTCGGTAACTACTAGGAGTAAGTTGAGTAAATATGTTCTATATTCCGGAAGATTGCAGTCTCGGCTCTATGGTGATACAATGCCAAGATTAACCATCAGGGTGATTTGACTAAAGAGTTCGGTCGGTCAGTTGGATCATTGGTGTTTCTGGATATATGCCCATGGTCCCCAACTTGTCTGCATGTAAATCACAAAGAAGCACTCCAAGATAAAAATAAGTTTTTTCTTGGAATGAAGGAAAAATCGTTTATCCTAAAGAGTAAGTATTTCATGTTATGTGGAAATTAGTTTTCTACATAAAATAGTAATGGATTATTCATAAGATAATAAAAAATATACTAAATAAAAAAAGATTCATTTAATTTAGTATGACTATAAAAGTGGCAAAGTAATTAATTAAATAGAACGAAGACTGGGGTTGTAATTTAATTAGATTACTAGTGGATGTAAACGCCGTGCAAGGCACAGCGTGCCCAGCATAAAGTGTAACCAATTATCAGTCAAAGAATTGATACAAAAGGTGAAAATGTATGGTTTTATACACAAGTTTCATTGGCAAAATATCATCACACATAACACAACTCTTCTTTAGTCTTTCTTCTCATGATTGGGCTTTCAAGCTCATAACTTGTTTCAATCTTGGTGTTAGCAATGCTGCTGGTGCATGGCTTAACTTCAGCGATCAAAGATTATATAGGAACATTAGTAAGTGAATTCTTTTTTTTTACCGCATTTTTATTTGCTTTTAATGGAGCGGTCGCATCCATATCTCCATGTTCCAAACCTAAACAAGCATTCTAGATTCACCCGGGTAGATTATCTCTACGTTCCAAACCTAAACGAGAATTTTGGATTCACACTCGGATACAATAAACTAGTTACATACTTTTTTGTCCTTTGAACTCTAGTTATCGTCCATAAAATCTGCACAAGAAAGGCAAGCATTTTAGATTCACACTCGGGTAGAGTAAATGTATACTAGAATAAGTCACGTATAGAAGTATGTAGAGAACTTCATGAACAAGAACGATGGTTTTTATTCAAGGAGAGGATCATAAAATAATGAGGAATTATACCCAACAATCAGATTAGCTAGAGATATGCTTCTTATATACTTCTGGATAATACATTTTGCATCTAGTAACAAATATAAATAAATTAGTTACAATGAACCTTCTGTCTAATGTCATCGTTATGAAACTGAATACATGTATGAGTAAATAGAATAACATAATCAAGCTGCAATCATAAGAAACTACACCGACAAAGAAGTTTAAAAAGGCAACAAAATAGTCATTTGATCAACATGGCTGTATAATTCAAACCAAAGAGTCCTGGTCTTTTTTTTGGCTCAGCAAACATGCCAAAGAACCAGCAGAAAAGCATCATTTCAGCAACAACAAAAATAAAGCCTTCTATCTTTTTCCTCTATCCCAAAAAAATGGCAAACCGAAGCAACATTTTAAAGGTCAAGAACACCCTACACTTGTACTCAACATCCGGATCCCTCTTTTTGATCCCTAAGGTTTGAGTTCAAGCTATCCACCACTGCAGCCTTTGGCCCAATAACCAGCACCGTATTTTCTGAAAGCCTGCAGCAGAAGATAAATAAAAGTAGCAACTCCAGAGAGATACTAAATCAAACTCCAGCCCTTATGCCATCCATTCTGCTCATGGGCAAGGATCTTCAAAAGTCATGATGCACCCTTCATACAGCAAAACTCAGTAGTCTTGGCCAGATTTACCAAAAGCACCACAAAATAAAGCAGCCAAAGATCGACATAAAGCCAAAGAAGGGGATTAAGCCAACACCAGCAGTCTGCACTGTCCATGAAAGCAAAACAAAGCTGATCTTCAATGAAAATGAAGCACCACAGCAACAGCTCTTGCAGGCAAAATACAAGAAATTTTGAAAATAACAATGAGTGAACCACAAATTGAAGTTCATGACCTCTTGTATTCCTTTGAATTTGGCTTTCTTTGAATCAAGTCCATTTGAAAGAGTCATGATTTTATGTTCTCCATAAAGTACAACAAAACAATGGTGTACTCTTTCAACATTTTTCTGAATGCAACTTTTTTTTTCCATTTTCGCTTATATTATGTTATATCACAGATGTGATATAATAGATTTGTAAGAAAACGTTATTTACCAAGCACATAAAAATTAGACTTCATGGTTGATATATAACAACATATGGAGTACTCAACGATGTATGTTAATATCACACAGCAACATCAGCATATAATACATCATTTTACATGGATATGTGTTGTGCCCTTATATTTTTCGTAGCCCAATTTCTGCCTAAAATGAGAAGAATCATCTTAACATAAATATATAATTAAACATCACCATATCACAGAAATTGCATGCATGGTAAATTTGTAACCCTATGTATCTAGTTTCTTGATGGTTTCTAACAGAACTTTTGTTGTTCAAAAAACAAAAAACAAAAAATAAATAAATATATGATCATCACACAGAAGAACCATATCCTACTAATAAAAAATTATAAGGGCTTTATCATTTTTTTCAGTGAGCTTCAAAAATCAGAAGAAAATATACGTTATAAGCACGAAAGATATCACACAAAACGGAAACAACAGTAGTATGTCGTGGAAGAGTTTACCAACGACATCGGAAAAAGGCAATTGTTCCTTGCTCTCATACAGACCTTCCTCCTTCACTTACATTATATGTCCAATAAATTTGCTGAAAAAAAGGATAAAACATTTATTTTAGATTAACAATAAATCTGAAGAGTTTGGTAAACAAAGCCTTAAGATAATTTTACTATACAATGATGTTTTGGCATGTTCATTGGTGAACATAGACAACATAATTCAATTCCTAATGAACAACACAATATGAGTTCACCAAATAACATATTTGATCATCTTGGCCTTAATCTTCTATAACTGCAACAAAGCACAACCAACATACCACCTAGATTTTTCTAAATATCAATATCTAAACCAATCAAAGAACTACATAGCATCAGTCATATTGTTAAATCAATACTAATGATTCTTGAAGCTAATTCAACATCGTGAAAAGCGTCTAACATTTTCTCTTGTACCACCAATTTCTAGAAGTGTGTCCAATTTCCAACCTTCCAACCTCAACACAACCTTACTTCGCCCAATAACTGGAATCGTTTCGCCATGCGTTTCACCAAATTCACTTTGCCATGTGTTCCACCAAATCATTAGATAACATGGTAGACATATGTTTGGCAAAGTTGATGTATATCTTGCAGTTTATCCTTGAATGCTATTCCTCTTCAAATTCAATGGCAACAGATGGAGGCATGGTATTACTCATATACCTACCAGTGTTAATGCCTCTATTTAATGGAAATGCCTTTTTTTTGCTGCAAGAACTTTGCTTTCCCAAATTTTCCCAAAAGAAAGAGGGAAAAAAGTTCTTACAAGCTTGATGATCTAAAATGATGCTTAAGCAAACATTCAATGGCTATGTTTTTTCACCTTCTACAACATTACCTTTACAAATCACAAACCCATCAAACAATTGAAATCCCTCATCTTTAGACAAATTGAAGGCTTTCTTCGTCCTTTTCTACCTCAATAACAACCAAATAGCTGCTCAGTACAAAATATTGATGTGGATCAATTTAAGGAAAATATTAGGTATCAACACACCAAAATTCTAATACCAATAAATAGAAATAGAAACATAGATCGCGGAAATAAAACAGATAACCGAGAAGATAGCACATAGATCATATCAAGATGGTTGAATAAAATCTGTTGGAAAATCATACTAACCCGGAAACACCAAATCTTGAAGAGTTGTGGCACTCAGTTTCAGCGACCAAGTTTGCAATTTTCTAGAGGTAACCTTTATTTAGAGCACCAAATTCTATTGTGCGGTGCTTAATTCTTATCCAGCTGTGTATTCTTCACATCTACAGAAAGGGTGTATGTCTAATCCGACAACTGTATTATCCATCCACATAATATCTCTAAAAAAATCAACCGTGTAGAATAATTCATGTACTTTCCATCAGTCACCCATTTTTCACCTAGCTTTTTCCTCCTTGATTAGATCTAAGCTTTCCCAAAACGTGTATCCACGCTTAATCCCCTACATAAACCACACTAAAATCTTCGCCTGATGGTAAAATCTTTATTTCCCCTTCGAAATCCGAGATTTGGTTGTTGGATTGATGAAAATCAGAAATCCCTTTTCGACCAGATTAGGTGATAGGAATTTGGTGGAAATTTCCCGACAACTGTTAGAATAATAAAAAAGAATAAAAAAGAAATACATTTATATTGCATCCTATATGAAAAAAACGGGAAAAAGAAAAGTATATTTTAAGTGGACACATGTCACATCCACATTTGTCTTTGAGAAAAGCCGACGTGGAAGCTGGTGAGGAGAGTATTTTTGGCTCTTAATGGTAGATAGATAAATGAAAGACTACTTTATTGGACCTAACTTGCTGTGCTTAACTAGCCTTATTATTTCCTAAAGTAGTAAGAGTTTCTTAAAAGGCTTTTAAGCTCAAGACATCATTAAACACTTTTTGGTAAAATTACACTTTACCTAATGTCCTAATATACTCTATTTAAGGGTGCTTACATAAAATGAAAAACCCTAAGGTAATGCATGAAATGGGGCACCACTTTGTAGTTGGGAAACCATGTTTTCTCACTCCAAAATACGTAGTAGATTCAAAGAAAAAGATGGGATCTTTTGAAGATCAAATGATAGACTTGTAGCTTGCTTGGATTGGGTTCACTACCAAGTATGGAGTAGGACTTGTTGAACGATATTGGCTTTCACTTTTTTCATCAGCTTCTTCAAGTAATGGCATAATCGTCTAAACCCCTTTTGCTTTAGATGTTTGTTTTTGATAAATACAAGTCTGGGTTCCGATTTCGATCTATACATGTGTTTATGTTGCTTATTTGATTTTATCATAGCCCATAACATCCTAGAAATTGTTTTCTGTTAGGAAATCAATGCGGGAACGCAGCAAAATTTAAAATTTTGATTTTCTTTTAACCAATATAGACTTCGTTCAAGCAGCAAGCATAAAAGAAGCAAACAAGAAAGTTACCTTGCAGGTCTAAAAGATTGAAGCTTTATCGTCTACGAAGGAATAGTGGTGCACAGAGCCGCCCAAGCGTTCAGCCACTACCGTTGATCCACACGAACAACCCCCCGGAACCCTTCAATGGATTGCTACCGGAAAAAGTCTGCTGCTAGGCCGCATTTTTCTTTCTCCCAAAACTCTCTCTCTCTCAAGAAGCACTCTTAATTTTCCCGTAGAAAATAAGACTTGTAATTGTGATACGAAAGATATTGATAGCTACACTATATTTATAGTGTGATATGCGCCCCATGTAATCCCAATGCTATTGGGAGAAGCTTCCTGCTTAGAATATGGATTAAGAAAACTAATTCCCAATGAGATAAGGAAAATATCTTATTGAGAGCACATAACATCTATTTACGTGGTTAATTACAAGCTGTAATTTCAATTAAGTTTCTATTGAAAATTTTGTATGTTTGTTCTTTGATCATTTTTCCCACTCGTTTCCTTGTTCCATTTTCCTGTTTTTCTGTTTTTCTGTTTTTGTTCTTCCTTGTTCAAGAACAAAGAAGTTTATCAATTTTCACTTTATATTAGCTTCTTTAAAATAGAAAGTGTCTCTTCACAGATTCTCTACTTTACAGATTCAAACACAATTTTTTCGATTTTACAGAATCTCAACCAAGAATCAACTGCATCAGAATCTCCACTATAATATATATACAACTACAAAATAACTACATTGCAGGATAAAAAAACACATATGACACACAATCTGAAGTTATGTTATAATATTAACACTATACAATATTAAATAATATTCTTTTTAATATTATTATTTTATTAGTCATTGTCTGTGAGCCATTTTTTTCTGAAATTATTTGAGAAAACAATTGAGATTTATCTCTAATATTTGGAATAAAATTACAGATAAGATGAGATATAAGAAATAAATAAAATACATTGTAACATGAATAAAAGATTACGGAAAAAATGTAAGAAAACTCAAAAATATTGCTGGAAGATAATATGGTGAGAAGATAAGGAAAAAAAGCGTTCAGATCCAGATCCTATTTTGTGCGGGACATATAGCGCATTTTTCATTAAATCTGAACTCCACAGATTTATGAACAGATGCTAGTCCTATTTCTTTACAAATCTGAAGAATTAAATCTATAAATTACAGATTTAACATCATTTACAGATTCTACTGCGACTGCTCTTACATCCCACATACTATCCCAATTTTGTTACTAGTTCAACAATCTTTTAAATTATTATACATTAATGATAGTCAAAAAAATATTTTAAATTTAATTATCCAAAATATATGACATTAATCCATCTTTTTTATGATAGTAGTACACCTAAATTGAAGGATTTTAGAATATAATTCAAAGTTGTATGATGGGAGTCAAATTGTAGTGTATTTCTTATATGAGATTACCTCCTTTTACGAGTTATTCACGGTTATTTTGGGCTATTATGGGTAGTATATGAACGATATTCACTTATATGCATGTTTCGAGACTAATGACATTTTCGTCCTAAAAACTCGTGTTTTATGTGGATTTCGTTACGTTTCTGTCAATGTATATTATGCCTTGGTGTTCATGTCTTTGTTTTCAGGCTTAGATTGATGTATAAGGTCAAGAATAAGGAAGAGAGTCTCGAGAAAGAACGAGATTTGGGGCCAAGGAGGAGAAAAGAGTGAAGAATCATTGACGAAATCTGAACCAGTCACTTCAGGGGCATTTTGGTCACACCTGGAGACACTTTCAGGAAGAGTTGTCTTCTTGAAAGTTGTAGATAATTTAACGAGCGTTCCAACGCTTCTTGAATCGTTCAAATCGAAGCTCTACACAAGAAGTTATTGCTGCTTTACTGAAGACAGGATCCAAACGAGCGTTTAAGGAGCAAATTTACATACAGCGAGTTGGCTTTTCTGGCAAACGGGCGTTTGCCTGGCCACAAACGCCCGTTCACGGTCGGGATGTGGCAAAAACCTATAAAAACCCCTTTTTTCGGTCCCATATTATATCTATTAAGTACTTAGACGTTTTAGGGTTTCTTAGGGGCGATTTTAGGGCGGTTTTTGAGTAGTTTAAACACCCTTTGATCCCCATATTCCATAGATTAATTCCATTGATTCTACGTACTTTTTATTAGATTAAATTTCTGTTTCAACACCAAAGATTCAACTTTTAGCGCAGTACCTTTACTCAATATACAAGGTTTGATTTTTATGATGATTATTCTTTCGTTTATTATTGTTCTTAGTATAATATCCTTTAATTACTTCGCTGTTAGTATGATTATGAGTAGCTAAAGTAGTTGTGTAGCAGAATTATGTGAAAACGGGTGAAAATCCCAAAGGGGATGAGATGGGAGTTGTGTAGCGCTTAATTAAACGTTTGTATGATAAATTCATGTTCTAAAACTTGTTTTGATTGTTTTAATAGCTTTGAATGAGATTGACAACCTTGTTCACTGTTACACACACATCAAGCTTATATATGTATTTTGCGGCGAGGTGTGGGATACGGGTATTAGAATTACTAGACATAGCCTTCATTGTTAGATTGACAACCTAGCTAGACGTTAGGACTATGCCTATGTAAGGTTCTTATCGGGTTCCTGAGCGGCTCATTATTCTGGTCAATCATGTTAGGTGAGTTAGCTTTCTAAAGGGAGGGTTAATAAGCCTAGTATAGGGGGGTTAAGCGAGAGTTGTTCAGACCTTAACGCAAGAATAAGGAGTTGACACCCGTGGATGTCATATAAATTGAATTGGATAGGTAGGTCGGTTAAGACACACTCCTTGTCAAGTCTTTCCTGTGGGGTAAAAGTAACATGTTGGATCGTAGTTCGGCTATGCCTTTTAATCACCTAGATAAATCCGTTAGAATAATATTTATTTTCTGCATTAGCTATAATACTTTTCACTAAATATTGACCTGAACCAAGTTTAGACGTCGACTTTGGTACTTCACTATTATTCCCTGTGGATTCGACCTTGAAACCACTATACTACCGTTGACCCGATACTCTGTCGGTTAAGGTTAGCGGTTAAGTATTTTACTATCATTATACGTCGTTAAAGATTGTTAGTTATCCCACATTGAAGACTTATTCTTGTTTACCCCATAATATTATAAGACGGATTAACCTCACATTATAGTCTTGTTTTTTAGATTGAGGCTCTATCTCGTATATGTTTTTGGGTTTGGTTTTTTCTACGCGGTGTTAGAGGCACCAATTTGTTAGGTGTGTACACGGTTTGGTTCGGTACGGTTAATGGCGGTAACCGAACCCGAACTGAAATTTACGATTTATAGAAAATTGAAAGCGAAACCGAACCGTTTTTCATAGGTAACCGAAAAATTCGGTTCAATTCGGTCGGTTAACCGAAAAATCAAAATAAACGGTTCAAATTAATCGATTAACCGAAGAACCGAAATTGAACTACCGAAAACCAAATTTTTTGTTCGATTCGGTTAAACAAAAAACGAAATAAATGGTTCAAGTTGGTCGGTTAACAGAAAAAACGAAATTAAACTGTTAAAAATGTAAATTTAATCTAAAAACTATAACAAAAAAACTTAAAACAAACCATATAATCCACAATACCTTAGTCCTTAAATAATAGACTTTAGTTTACATAAATCGTTCTAAATCATTATAGTGGAAAGAATCAAGTTAGACAATTTGATCCACACCAAAAGAACTTCAAATTATATAACTTGAACTAAAAATACATTTAGCTTCAAATCACACAGTATGAATTAAATGTTGCGGATCCTTAGGCTTAAAAGGATAATTACTCACAGCATTTTGTGTTCTACTAAGATTTTTGTGGGGAAGATGTGTCATTCGTACTTGTAGTATTTATAGCATATGTATGTATAATAGATAAAGTTGTAAAAAAATGTATAATAATAAATTAAAAAAGATACGGTAAATAAATTTTTTGTTTAATTACAATGTAATTAAAACAGTTCAGTTGTGTTGGTTCGGATAACAGTTCGGATAAAGGTTCGGATAACAGTTTGGTTTTCGGTTCGGTTATATCACTAACCGTAATCTAACCGATTCTTTTGGTTACTTCACAATGCGAACCGAAACCGAACCATGGGTGATCATTAACCGAACCGAACCTTTGGGTCTTTTTGTTGATCTTGGCTTGTTATTCACATTTGACGGAGAGTTCTAAAATAGTTAGTTGTCCCACATGGGAGACTTGTTATTGTTTCCCGCACAATTTTAAGAGTGCTGGATATACATAAACCCGAATCCGGATCCGATCCATAATTGGATCGTCAGATCTGATTCACAGCACCGATCGAGACGCTCGATCATACACAGCAGAAGCTACGAATTAAATTCGCATGCGCTTTTACCACGATTCAATTAACATGATTAATTAATACAACTACAAGAAGGTAGAATATTTACCCAACCGGAGAGAAGCCATGATCTTCCGAGTTGTATCTCCAAGCAACGACTGGTGGACGTCGATCCTCGTAGTAGAACCTCCTTGAATATGCTCCAAGAAAAAACCCTAGGTTTTTCTTCTCCTAATGGCTAGAACAAGAAACAAATTTTTCTTCTCTTTTTATCAAGTGTGGCGCAAATTTGGTATATCATTGTGTTGGGAGGAACTCTCTTTTTATAGGAAATTAACCAGTCAAGAGAGAGTTATCCTTTTTCACAATACAATTACCCTTTTCCATAAAATATTTGCCATAAAATAAGAGATAATTCCCAAAAATATCAATCTCATTCCATTAATTATCTAACAAATAAATAATTAATTAATTACACATGTGACATAATCTAGGAAAATTTCTTTTCCTAATTTACTCACAATAAGTGGCGCCACATTAGCCATTAATTTTAATAGAAAATGTCTTTTCTATTTTACATATTAATTACCAAATAAATAATATTCGCATATTCATTAAATAGACCAACTATTTAATTTATTCTCGAGGTTCCAAAAAACGAGAAAACACTCACGTGTTAGAAGCCAACCCGGGAACCATGGACGTATAACCAGTACCTACAATAAATTGAATAAAATATTCATCGAATAGAATATTTCTACTCAACTTATTAATTCCGGAATTACGTCACCATAAATCCGAAACTGAACTCTATCGATTATAGATATAACTTATTCTCAAAACGTCGAGTCGATAAGTTGATGACGGTCAAGTTATAAAAATAACTCGATACCTAAATAACCTACTAGCAAGAGAACTAGGTTCAATCGTAGTATAGCTAGATAGAGTCGAGGTCGATCCCACAGAGACTCGGCTTAAACAAGTACAACGTTATTAAACTAAAAATAGATTAAAGGGCGGTCTACGACCAACAAAGAACGTAAAAATAAAGGTTGACACGATAGAAAACACAAAGACTAACAATACGACATTAGACACTAAAACACTTATTTTTATGGTTTTATAAGACTCTAACAAACGGTATTGATTACGCTAGTAGTAATTACTCCCCCATATATGTATATCTAAGCCGAGGCAGAAAAGACATTAAGGTTGATTATATTTTGGCTACGGGAGCTATCCCCTAAACTGGATCTACTTCGTGAACGGATAGAAGATCTTTATGCTTAATTACGAATCCTTCCTTGGACAGGATAGAACATCATATAACAAGCATGCTATACCAAACTAGGGATGCCGATCTAAAATCGTCACCTCGTCTAGGCAACCACCGTGGACGGGTTGGCACACCTCCTAAACGATCGGCTAACTTATGTCCTATTTAACATGGCAATTTTCACAATATATCATATTAATTTACGAGAACGATGTAACAAATTGGCCAGATCTATTACATGTGTATATGAAAAACAGAAAGCACGACGTAGCCGAAGTCGTTCACAGAAAATTACTAGAATCTTGATGGCTAGATCTAACCATATAGACCGTGGTAGATCTAGACCGGTGACTCTAGAATTTGCACATAAAACGCCTTCATACGACTTAGATCTACATGAATATGGGTTTGTTAATTAACTACATCACGAAATCAATACACAAACGACTACTCCATAACGAAATAAAATAGATCTACGAATAAAAACGACATATTTGGATAGACATTACCCTCGTAGACGGAGGGTCCTCCGATCCTTTAATGCAATCTATAATCGATGAATCCATCGCCTCCGTGATGAAGCAACATAATATAAAAAGAACTATAATGATAAACTAAAAGTATTGTAGTATTGTGTTTTGTAGGTTGGTTCTTTTCTCAGCATCGTGGCTGCTGTTTATATAGGAGTTGTAGCCGACATAGGGAGAATCCGGAAGATATGCACGCATTAATCTGATTAGGCTCGGGTGACCGAACAGTTACGCTCGGTCGACCGAATGGCATGGCTCGGTCGACCGAGCCTCCCTCTATACGCGTTTTCAATTTCGCTTCGTCTGACTTGTTCCCCACTTCATTCTTCTATGCTGATCTGATTTGTCTCTTCATTAATGCTCCGATTTTCTTCCTTATTTATCTTGAGATTTCCCGATTGCATGACAATTATCCTCCCGATTCGTTACGATCTGCGAAATCAGCATTTATCACACAATTAATTGCTCTTTTATAATAAAAATAGCTAAATACCAATTATCACATTAATAATCACTTATCATTAAATAATAAATATAAACACGTGATTTAATATGAAATATATGTAATTAACTCTGATTTAAGGTTAGAATTGATGACATAAATAGGTATATTTTAACTGTCATCAAAATGCCCTCCACTTAAACTTTGCTTCGTCCCGAACAAAGCATCAATAAGTCATTCCCCAAGACAACATTTTCCGTGGTCAACTCATCCTTACACAAGAAACTCGAGTCAACTCATACCAGTCATGCTCATCAGATAAGCATTATTCATTACTCGCAATGAATCGAAGTGATTGTGTGCATGTGCATTGGTTTTATATAAATGTAGCAAGATTAGAGCTTATGCAGACTTCATATCAAAATTCACCAACATCGGCATTCATACTTCTTATGCCTCGCAATGGTGAAAGCACTAGAACAATAAGCAAGAGCGTATCTATAGGGTTTTTGGACTTGGAGACCGAGTACTACTCAAAGCCTCTAACAATTTAAATTTTTTCAATTTTGCATATTTTTCGAATACTACTAATCTCAAGGAAGAAAACTTTTCGTAGAGTATCCCCTATCTTAGATTAAGCATAGCATCGAATATTACCACAAGCGCGGGGCTACTTTGGTAATGTTACTACAAGCCCAGTGTTTGAACGCATTGTCAAAACACAGGTACGTCCCAAGCTTATTATTCCGCTTTGATGGCTAGAAGATCAGAATACTTCAGTCGATAAATAACGACACTAGGTAAGCATAACCAATCATCTATGCAATGTACACATATTTCTTTCAAGTATTATAACTCATGCGGTACTAAACGATTCACATGTTGAGTAGTTGAACAATACCTAACTATTTGCAATTGTTGGCATGAATATCCTTAAGTTTACTAACAATTTATCGCAAAAGTATAATATGATCACGTATTACGCAACTTGGTTCCTTTCCTATCAATTCTAAGCATAAGAACTTCACAAGTTTAAGGGTACGAGTTCAACAACTTGGCATTTATCCATGAATTTTTTTAAATTTTGCTCAATATTGCCTCAATATTCCGTTCCTCTTTACTTTTTCAACATATAGCTAAGTCCCTTGCCCCCCACTTAAACATGGCATTGTCCTCAATGACAAAAATAAATGAGAGTTTAAGAAAAAAAAACGACTTAGCTCTGGAAACGGCTCCCAAGTGAAGGAATAATATCGGAGTAAACCTCAGCACGTCGTGGAGAGACAGACATATCCTGTATAAACAAACAAGCTCCACGAAATCGTTAAATACCATGTCTATGGAAGTTATAAAATAATGTGGCAGTAATTAGATATAAATATCTAAAAACAAATTAAGCCACTTTATTTCATACAACCAATGGCAAGGAAAACCAAAGAGTTAAAACTACAAAATTCACATGCCGGCTATCAAGGAAAAAACCTCGTTTATTCCGAACTTAGAATCGGAACATGGCGAGATGAAAAAAACCTTAACAGTCTCATGCTACTTTATTAAAAGCAAAAACAAAAACAAATTTAAAAGAAAGTTTTAAGAAGTAGTTCTATGGTTATAGTCGTTAGCTCGACTGTACTCACATGATGGTCTAGTTGTAACTAGGATTTCCTAGAGTAAGTACTTCTTCCTCCTTATCAAATTGATTCCCGAGGTAATGCTTTACTCGGTGGCCATTCACCACAAAAGTCTTTCGATCATCCAGGTGACTTACCTCTACAGCTCCGGAAGGAAATACTTTACTCGCTTTATAAGGACCAAACCATCTTGACTTTAGCTTTCCCGGGTAGAGTTTCAAGCGCGAATTGTAAACAAGAACCATATCACCCACCTGAAAGGTGCGGTCAAGGATCTTTTTATCATGAAATCTCTTAGTGCGCTCTTTATAGATCCGAGCATTCTCGTAAGCTTCAATGCGAAACTCTTCTAGGCGAGTTAATTCCAACAATCTCTTTTCTCCGGCTAAACTTTCATCTAAATTCAACACACGAGTAGCCCATAAGGCACGGTGTTCAAGTTCAACCGGTAGATGACACGCTTTCCCAAAAACAATCTGGTACGGGGACATACCTATGGAAGTCTTATACGCAGTCCGATAAGCCCATAAAGCGTCATCTAACTTCAACGACCAATCTTTCCTTGTTGGGTTCACAGTTTTCTCTAGAATGCGCTTAATCTCTCGGTTCGTGACCTCAACTTGACCACTTGTTTGAGGATGATAAGCGGTAGCTAACTTATGTCTCACCCCTTACTTGGCCATTAACTTCTCAAATGGCTTATTACAGAAATGGCTTCCAGTATCACTAATGATGGCACGAGGGATTCCAAACCGCGTGAAGATATTTTTCTTTAAAAACCGCAGTACAACCTTTGCATCATTGGTAGGTGAAGCAATTGCCTCAACCCATTTAGACACATAGTCGACTGCCACCAAAATATAGCGGTTTGAAACAGATGAAGTGAAAGGTCCCACAAAATCAATTCCCCATACATCAAAGATTTCTGGTTCTAGGATACTCTTCAATGGCATTTCATGTCTCCTCGAGATATTGCCCGTCATTTGGCAAGAATGACAGGATCTAGCATATTCATGCGCAGTTTTGTAAAGATTTGGCCAGGAGAAACCACATTGGAGAACTTTAGCAGCAGTCTTGTCCCCTCCATAGTGTCCTCCTGCTTCATAAGTATGGCAATGTTTAAGTATATCGAGGAATTCACTCTCAGGAACACATCTTCTAAAGATGTTGTCTGAGCAACGCTTAAAAAGATAGGGTTCATCCCAATAATAGTGTTTAAGGTCCGCAAAGAACTTCTTCTTTTGCTGCTGGTTCAAGTTTGATGGCAAATATCTCCCGGATAAATAATTCACATAATCTTTAAACCATGGTTGTTGCTTCTCAGCCTTAACAACCTCACTTCGTGAAGATATTTCTGCGCAATCACTATTCCCTAAAATGGTAGAGATGGAGGATAATTGCTCATCGGGGGGCTTTTCTAAGCAGGGTGTGAATGCCTCCTCAGGCTCTTTCTCTTCATCCCTAACATCCTCTATATTCTCCTCATTCTTTGGGATTGTTGGAGTAAGCTCCTTTTCACTTCTAATCATTATCGCATTCACATCCCTCGGGTTCCTATCGGTGTTGCTCGGAAATCCCCCAGGAGGCCTAATTGACAGTTGTTCAGCTAATTGTCCTATTTGATGAGAGAGATTATGGACTAAGGCTTCTTGGTTGGTGACTTTGGCATCATTATTTTGACAATATTGGTGAAAGTTTGTAGCCAAGTCAGAAATGGAATTTGCTAATTGATTCACAGTGTCTGACATTGTGTTACTCATCTTTTCAAGTGCAACTTCCCAACCGTAAGTTTGAGCTTGCTGAGGTACATAAGTGTTGTGTGGTTTTACCCCTTCTTTTGGATCATTCCATCGGAATTCAGGGTGGTCATGATTTGGTTTGTAACCGCCATATTGATTCCCCGGTCTTTCAATGTAATTGGCTTCTTTAGTACCCGCATTCTCTAGTTGATTAATCGTTTCCATCCCTTTTCCAGTCTCCACTCGTTGAATCCTCTCATGCATACCATCCACCTTATCATTTATGATTAATAGAGTATGTAGGATCTTATGCGATAAATCCTCCTCAGATAAATTATCGGCCATCTTCACAGTTGCTATTTCACCACCTACCCACTGGCTATTCATTGCTATTTGCTCCATCTTTCCTCGTGCCTCCTCAGGAGATAAAAGAACAAACGCTCCATTGCTGGAGGCATCTACTCTTATCTTCTCCGTATCTCTCAATCCATGGTAAAGGGTTTGCATTAAAATCCATAGAGGGATATCATGATGAGGGCACTTCCTCATGGACTCCTTAAGACGTTCCCAAGCTTGATCAAAACTCTCTCCAGGTTGTTGCTTGAATCCCAAGATATCTTGGCGTAACTTAAAGGTCTTTCCTATAGGGAAGTACTTATTCATGAACTTTTGTAGCAGTTCCTCCCAGGTCGTGATTGATCTAGCCTCTAAAGAGAAAAGCCATTGCTTAGCTTTATCTTTCAAAGTGAAAGGGAAAAGTTTCAGCTTAATGTTATCCTCAGGAACTAGTTTTGGCTTCACGGTACTAACGATCTCCAAGAAATTCATCACGTGAATGCCAGGATCTTCATTCAGGATACCATGAAAAGTGGAATAGTTTGTCACCATTTGAATGACATTAGGTTTCGGGTGATAAATTTCAACAGCATTTTTAGGCACTACGATAGCAGGAATGAATTGTTCAATGGTAGGCGTTGCATAGCTTTGCAAAGTATGCCTTTCCCATGCAGCCACAGCTTGGTTAACAAAATTTGCATTATTAAAATTATTTCCATTTACCTGGTTGGCTTCATTCAGTAATGCTTCCATGTCTGAGTCAGATTGATGTGCTCCTTCAGATTTTTCCTCGCCTTGCTCTTCGATTGGTTCCTCAGAAATCCGGGTAGCTTGCTTGTTTTTTTTATTTTTATTATTAGTATTTATATTTATTATTTTTTTATTTGCAAGACCAAAAACAAAATTAAACAATTAAAATACGCCAAGGCTACTGCCTTTGGCGAGACTCTAAAATAGACAAAAATAGAAATAACAATAAACTATTAGAAACTTTAAAGGCTAATCCTAGACTCAATAAATAAAAACTAAACTAAAACAGACTCGAGAAATACAAAAACACAAGGCAGAAACTGTGTAAAATAAAACAGAACAGAAACATAAAAACAATAAATGCTCGGTCGACCGAGAATTGTGGTTCGGTCGACCGAACTCTTTTTATTTATTTATATTTTATTATTATTATTTTTAACGACACTGTTTAATATACTGACTCTTATTCACAATATTTACGAATCTACTTTTAATAAAATAAGCTATACTCAATTTAATGACACGAGTCCCCGGCAACGGCGCCAAAAACTTGATGACGGTCAAGTTATAAAAATAACTCGATACCTAAATAACCTACTAGCAAGAGAACTAGGTTCAATCGTAGTATACCTAGATAGAGTCGAGGTCGATCCCACAGAGACTCGGCTTAAACAAGTACAACGTTATTAAACTAAAAATAGATTAAAGGGCGGTCTACGACCAACAGTAACGTAAAAATAAAGGTTGACACGATAGAAAACACAAAGACTAACAATACGACAGTAGACACTAAAACACTTATTTTTCTGGTTTTATAAGACTCTAACAAACGGTATTGATTACGCTAGTAGTAATTACTCCCCCATATATGTATATCTAAGCCGAGACAGAAAAGACATTAAGGTTGATTATATTTTGGCTACGGAGCTATCCCCTAAACCGGATCTACTTCGTGAACGGATAGAAGATCTTTATGCTTAATTACGAATCCTTCCTTGGACAGATAGAACATCATATAACAAGCATGCTATACCAAACTAGGGATGCCGATCTAAAATCGTCACCTCGTCTAGGCAACCACCGTGGACAGGTTGGCACACCTCCTAAACGATCGGCTAACTTATGTCCTATTTAACATGGCAATTTTCACAATATATCATATTAATTTACGAGAACGATGTAACAAATTGGCCGGATCTATTACATGTGTATATGAAAAACAGAAAGCACGACGTAGCCGAAGTCGTTCACAGAAAATTACTAGAATCTTGATGGCTAGATCTAACCATATAGACCGTGGTAGATCTAGACCGGTGACTCTAGAATTTGCTCATAAAACGCCTTCATACGACTTAGATCTACATGAATATGGGTTTGTTAATTAACTACATCACGAAATCAATACACAAACGACTACTCCATAACGAAATAAAATAGATCTACGAATAAAAACGACATATTTGGATAGACATTACCCTCGTAGACGGAGGGTCCTCCGATCCTTTAATGCAATCTATAATCGATGAATCCATCGCCTCCGTGATGAAGCAACATAATATAAAAAGAACTATAATGATAAACTAAAAGTATTGTAGTATTGTGTTTTGTAGGTTGGTCCTTTTCTCAGCATCGTGGCTGCTGTTTATATAGGAGTTGTAGCCGACATAGGGAGAATCCAGAAGATATGCACGCATTAATCTGATTAGGCTCGGGTGACCGAACAGTTACGCTCGGTCGACCGAATGGCATGGCTCGGTCGACCGAATGGCATGGCTCGGTCGACCGAGCCTCCCTCTATACGTGTTTTCAATTTCGCTTCGTCTGACTTGTTCCCCACTTCATTCTTCTATGCTGATCTGATTTGTCTCTTCATTAATGCTCCGATTTTCTTCCTTATTTATCTTGAGATTTCCCGATTGCATGACAATTATCCTCCCGATTCGTTACGATCTGTGAAATCAGCATTTATCACACAATTAACTGCTCTTTTATAATAAAAACAGCTAAATACCAATTATCACATTAATAATCACTTATCATTAAATAATAAATATAAACACGTGATTTAATATGAAATATATGTAATTAACTCTGATTTAAGGTTAGAATTGATGACATAAATAGGTATATTTTAACTGTCATCATAAGTGTCCATTGATATAATCATTACATACAGACTAACCCTCCATAAACTATCCGTAATGAAGCCGGAATGTTTCTGAAAACCTTCTTCACTACATATTATCCTTATTTACCATCAACCCACTAGTGAGCAAGTAGTTCATAACCAGTACGAACTCGGCCGATCGATCAGTTTCTAGGATCAAAAAATAAGGGGATTTTCTTTCTACTTCCCATAGGAAGGAATTGATTCCATATCTGTGAGACATACACTCCTCACTCATTCCAGAATAGTGCCAACGTGAAAGTGATTCGGACCACGGCTCTTAGCAATCCTTAACGAACATATCAAACCCTCTCTTGAAACAAGCAGGAGTCTGCAATCACTTCAGGATTAAGGTTAGTCCATATATGATCATCTTGTGATTTAATAAGATTTCTCAATCACGGAATTATATGAGAAAAACAGATTAAATCGGTCCAGTCCTATATGAATAAATCATACATAAATGCCCCCCTTAGATAACCAATATCGACGGTCCGGATAAGACGGTCACACCATAAATTGTTCTGGGCGCAATAATGGTGGTTTAATCAATAGACATCATACTTTGATTAATTTCACAACGGACTAATAGTTCAAGTGTATCACCATAAACTTAATCCTCCTGTGTGATACACAATAAGTTATATGGCTACATATGATACGACTTGGGGTTTTCAGTAGTGTATTACTTATAAGCACGAAGCAAATAATAAGATGAGAATAAATCTGTTATTTATTAATTATAAAAACAATTACATAAATTGTATTCTGGGTGCTACTTCCAACAATATCCCACTTGCCCGTATAGACAAGCAACAATTATCTTTCGGGCACTACACCCAACAATCTCCCACTTGCCCGTAAAGACAAGTAACAATTGTTTTTAGAGCACTACACCCTTATTCTTTCAATTTAACCACAACCCCTATTGCTCTAAAGCAGATGAGATATATCTCCTAATTTCATACCCGCCAAGTGCTTATCAGTGTCATTAGATGCCACACCACTTTATAAACTGATCAGCTTGGTTGTCGGCTCGAGATGATCTTTTAGGACCGAAACGTCGCCTCTCTGCACGGTCTGTCTGATCAGGTGGTACTCTCTCTCAATATGATTTTGACCTCTTGTGACTGCAAAGATCATTTGCATGAGCTACCTCTCAACTATTTTCACAGTCAAATGGTATCGGCTCATCGAGACCTAGAATCACTTCCCGATCCAACAAAGAACTTCTCAAGCCACACTGCCTCTTTAGCTGCTCCAAAAGCTGCTATGTATTCGACTAACAGAGACAATTTGGCAGTGCTGGATTGCTCCAGACTATAGCTCAATCACTATGAGTAAACACTAAGCCCGACATCGACTTACGATCATCCTTTATCTGACTTAAAATCAGAATCAGTGTAGTCAACAATACTCAAGTTTGCACCGCGAATACTCAAGCATACAACTCCTCATTCTCTAAAGGTACTTGAAGATGCACTATACTGCTATTATAGCTCGAATCCAAGATTCGTCTTTAATTGACTTTTAATAATCTGACTTTCTCTATCAAAAAGAGAATTTATCCCAAATTCTCTATATCCAAAGACTAAGAGAATTATTCCGCGAGGGGTTGGGTAGGAAACCTCTCGTTGAATATTGCATATGAAAATGCATTATCATCTTAACCAATAAGATGCATAAGATGCATGGGATACTGCCAAAGAACTTGTTCTCATGAATTCGACCAAATCAAATTCTAAGAATATAGTCCACTTCTCTGATTCAGAGAAGCTTGGGCTTTGTCAGTTCTTGACTTCAGACTACACACCCATGTTGTTTCCAACTGTTGTAGTGTCACCTTTCACTAACACTAACGTCTACTGTTTACCAATATTGATTCTCTTGTCTACAAAAGACTCATCAATAATCTAGTCAAGCCCACAAATTTCAACCATGTGGCTATTAATGACCTAGAGGTTTGCTTTAATAAACCGATGGATATGAGCATAGGCAGTGTCATTGGCTTTAAGCTAAAACCCTTCCGTTCCGAATGAATTCAAGCTCCATTGTTGGGCAAGAAAGTTTCAGGGCATCACCCCTGGTAATCTTTCTGCTTTACAACGGATCAAGAAAGGCTAAATGGTAAGAAAGTTTCAGGGAATCACCCCTGTTTAACTCTCTACTTGTCAGGGAACTACCTCTAGACCACTTAGCTTTGCTTTGAAAGATAAACTTTCTCATTCATTCATCTATTCTTCACGTAGATCCATTTTACTACCACTGGGCCTGAGACACTCAGGTGGTTCTACAAGATTGTGAACAGAACTGGAGTACCAAAACTCTATTTACAGGTTTATGGCTTTAAACCAACCTCATTTTATCATAACCCTATACAGTCCTTCCAAAAGACCATAGGTTATCAATCACCTCCAGCAGACTATCAAGTTTTCATGATCACAGTGAGTCAATGGATAAACCATACTCCCACTGCCTTTGGGTGGATTGACATTCTGATCTGGTTCAGTAGTAATTATCAATGTTATCCCCAACAACAGATGTTGGATGTGGTCTGATTAAATCCGATAGTAACTCCTTGAGTAACTGTACTTTAATGCAAACCGTTATTTTGCAACAAATATCTTAATTGAGTTAAGCAGTGTAACGTAGCATATCAATAACTATACAAGACAATACATAGTTTATCCTTTCAGTGAAATCGTTGCACTCGGACGTAGGCCAATCATCAGTGCCAAAACCATGCCACAACCTATATCTGAGCATGGAATTCTTGTTTCTCTGGTAATATCAGAGATTCCTCCAAATATTTAGATAAACTAATCGGCGTTTCGAGTAGTCATTAAACAAAATATCTATTACTTAAAAAGCTCCCACTAGCCTATATCCTTCATAAGACCCCGAAGGTCAATATGAACAAGCTATGATACTTCTTTAGCTCTATTACCCTTTCCTAATTGAAAGGTTACATAGTCGTTTTTCCTTTGGGATAGTGTTCTTTGACTGGGAGATAGGAATCACCCTTAGCCAGTCTTAAGATCTTATCTTTAGGATATATGCACTAATTAATAGATGCAGAAGAATCATTTATCTAATATGTAAACCATTTGTCTTAATAGTTTATGATTAGTTCCATATACCTTTTCAGCAGTGGTTCTGACTTTATCAGACAAAAGTCCGAGTTCAGAATCATATGCAAATGTTGTATTAACTTTCTTTGAGGCAACTATATTATCGATGTGAAAGTGAATCCATTTGTTCCAACAAATCTGAAAACATAAATTAAATTTCTGTGATATTCAAGGATTAAAATCTGAAATTTCTTTCCTTATATCACCCATTATCTTAGCTGAAATAACTGCTCGTTCTCTACTCTTCATCATGAATGCCCAGCTACCTTGTTCTTACAAAAGAACCTTAGCTTCTGAGTCAAATTACTCGGTTAAGAAAGTCTCTAAGGATTCATAGGTTAGTAATTCGAAATCACTTTCCTTATCCTTTACTTTATTTTATTAGAATTTTGGTTTAGCCTTTAACTTACTTAGTTTTATATGACTTGTACTTTTAGACATTTACCTTCCCATTCTTGGCTTTCTGTAAAGGAAATGACCAAGAAATAGCAGTTCATTTGAGTAGACACCACTCGTGAACTGTGGAATGTCCAGTGAGATAGATACCAAATTATTCTCACCATCTTTGAACTAAATTTTTGTTTGTCTCTCATTCGACACGAGTGACAGCAGTGACAGACTTATCAATGTCACTTAAGTTTGAAGGCTTAAGAGGAGAATCCTCTACCAAAAATTAATTGCATTTTCGATTAATGAATTCAATGCTCACGTTACTTTTCCACTTTTACGTGGTCATCATTAGTCAATTTTAATTACTTAAGTAGTCTAGTCACCTTGAGATGATATGTAGTTGTAAAATAAATTATGACAGAAATATAAATCAAATCATACACCACAACTAATAATGATTTTAGTAATTATAAACGTGATGTCATGCATGCAGTTTATCCTACCATTCCAAAGATTTAATCTCACACCTACAGTGCCGCCTTAGGGTAGGTCAAATATGTGCGATTAAATTGAGACAGTCTCTCTCAACAATTAATTAAGAATCAGACATCTCCATTTAAGTGTTGATTACCTTCATTTTTCATTCAAGATATTTCCAAAAATATTCTTGTGAGTGTGACATACTATTTTAGATCTCGAAGTACGCCCCGATATGCCGTCTTAGGGTCGGTCAGTGACTCGACGAGTACCCAAAATCATATCCTTTCGGAGACCAAGCCATGCATTTTGATAGCGGTGAAGGCCATCCTTAGGGGGCCGAAATCAAAGCGGCATGAGGCGTCACCATTCTCTCACGTACTTGTGTCAACAGTAGAGGCCGTGGGGTCGGTTGTCACCTTCTCCGCTCCCACTCGTTATTTTGAAAAATAAGTAGTCTTATTAGGATTTTCAGAATTTCTTAATAATCCGAAACACAACAAATCATGAATAATTAATATTAATCGTCCCACTAGTTCATCGGTTCCAAATACCGTCTAACTAGTGTCACTTATTCACGACTTTCCAATTTCTCGGATTTATAAATTTTCCTTGTGTAGACACTACACAATTTAAAATTCACCAAGAAATTTATAATCCTAATACATTAGGACTTATGAATTTTCTAATAATTCGAAAAACAATTACTACAAGAAAAAGGGCTTTCAATCAGGGGAATAGTCCTCATTAAATGCTTGATTCCCGTCATTAAAGGCTTTTTATAAGGGGAACTTTACCCTCATCGCCCCTCATAATAGCTTCCACTGGTAAAAGTAAACAATGACGGTAAATATATCCCGTCATTAAAAAGGGATGACATTCAATAACGGGATTATACACTCATTAAAAATAGTTTATAATAACTATAAACTTCCCCATTATTATACTATTTGCCCCTCATTATTGCCTTGATTTTTCTGTAGTTTATGTGTTATGATATTGACGGGAATTACTCTCATTAATGAGCATAACCCCCTTACCAAATTGTTCTCGTCATTATTACTAAGATATATTTAATGATTAAATATACCGTCATAAAAAATATACAAAGAAACTTTGTTCAAGCAAAATTACATGTAGATACATGATTACACAATTTCCTAATATCACGGCTTTGAGTAACATATATCTTTGTTCGTTACTCCAAAATACAAACCAAAATATGCCTACATACTACAATCCTTTTAGGATATGATAAGTTAACAATCCCTCCACTCAAGTCTTCAAAAATCCCCAAAACCGTACAAAATCCTGCATTTAAAATAGGAATAAATAGTTAAGAATAACTTAGCAACACCACTTTTTTACATTCATGTAACAAATACTGATAAACAAAGAAAGCTTGCATAAGTCAACCCACCGCAATAAGTCGATCTAACAATCAACAAATAGAACTCAATTACCGTAGAAGTTTATAAAGATTTATTATACTATAATGTGTGTTTAATATTTTCTTACACAACCTGCTATTTTTCCAGTTATTTACTTTCACAAATTTTGTTCCTGTTGTATATTTATCATAATATTATTACTAATATCTCAACTGAAAGCATTTTAAAATCAAGAAAGTAGTGTTTCTTATCAACTAACCTCAAAAGGAACACCACCAAAATGAGTCAAATATTAGCATGATATTCACTGCCAAATGACTAAAGATAAGTTCCCGAAAACAAAAAGGAGAGTGCATATTTCATCAAAAACCTTTTTAGAATATGCAACAAGCCAAATGGGCAAATGTCGGTGTAGCTTTCAGCAGCTAGAACTATAAATTCAAACATATTATCATTATTATTTGATATTGGTAACAAAATAATAGTGAATCTTTAAACTACAAAATGGGGTAACCTTGAGCAAATACATCATCTCTATAAACTAAGAGATGTACAGTACAACAATAAAACACACAAAAGCTACAATCACAAGGCTACCACACAACCTCAAACAAACAAGAAGACACAGCACACAAGAGAAATACGAACCATAATCCAAACCAAGAAACAACAAGAAACCACTTGAGAAAAGCCACAATAGAGAATTGTAGTTGTATGCACGGGAAAAACATGGTAATCTGCTTTTGGAATTCATTTTATTAAATGAACATCATGACTAGATTTAAAGATAATAGCATAATGTGTATACCTTAGTAAAAGAGCTAGATAAGGTCAACGCCACACACCGGTGGTTCAGCTGAAGTTGGCTGATTTCCATTCTCCACTCAGGTCAACCTGCTTTCAATTTCCTCAAAACGTCTCTTAAGGTCATTATTTTCTTCTTCTTTCCCATGTAGCTTAGCCTTAAGATCTTTTATTTGTGCAGCTTGAGAATCGTTAAAATGTTTTTTTTCATCCCACCTCCAAAACCAAAGATATGGCTGTGATTTTGTGGACCAAAGCAAGTTTCAACAACCGCAATAGGTGAGAGTGCCGCATCAGCTTGAACAGTTTTAGCAATCTCATCCTGCAAAGGACGAAAACCATACGTCAAATAAAAATAATTTAAAATAACGAATTTATACATAATTGTCAAATACTAATGCTTACATATTTTTCTTGCTCTTTTGGGTCAACAAACTTTCCATTTTTCTGTCTAGTTGCGAAAAAGATTTCTACAATACTTGGTGTTGTATTTGTTGCACCTTCCTAAAAGGTTTGAAAAAATGACAAGTGAAAAATGTATATAATTTAAAAAACAAAATAAATACAAAACATTGAGAACTATTGAATTTATACCATCTCATATATGATTTGTCTATGCGGCTGGCTTCCGGTTCGATGAGGCATCACTTGTTTTGCCCGATTATCAGAATTTTGAGAACTTTTTTTCTATGTTATTGATAAACAAACATAAAAATATTCAACTTAGATTACAATTTCACAAAAAAAATGCAAATTTTATGTTTATTTTTTGGTTTTTGACTAGTCTTAACGTACCTGAAAATCATCACATAAAAATTTCTCTGTCACAAGCCACTCCCAATCTTTAACATTCATCCCTAGAGGAACATTTTTCAACACAAGTGCTTTAGTTTTGCATGGTTTCACATACTTTGCATTCAAGCTCGACCTCCATGCCGTCCACAAAGCGTCCATATGCTCTAAAGTATGTTCACGATATTGTTCCATTTCAGGATTGGAAAAGTGTTCCTACAAAAGATCATATAAACCATTAGTGAATGTACAAAACCATTAATAAATGTTGATTTGCAAATCATCAGTATACTCTGCTACTCAATCCAATCACTCCATCATCACAAACATCTATACTCTTTGTATTCATATCATCATCTTGGTTTTTCCCACCGCATCCAACAAACAAAAATCTCTTCTTTTTCCAGCATTTCACAGCATTACCTAGCAATGGCCTACCAGTAGAGCCTCCAGAATCTGAGCTCCCCCCATTTATTTCATCACTCAACATTATACTTGAGGACGAATGTGAAAGTAATCCCGTAATCTCCTCGTTCAAGTACAATAATTGGTGAAAAACCGGGTTGATTTCTTCTTGAAAAGCATGGGAGCTCGAAGTTTCCAAACACATTCATCATCGTAACCGCATTCTTGACACTACTCAGAAACGCTAACCTTTCAGATTTCTTGAGTTTCTCATCGAAAATCGCAAAGTAAGAAAAACGGTCTTCGATTAAGAAAGCATAGGTTAAATTGCACATAATATGAGTGAAAATTGAGTGAAAATGAGGTGTATTATTGAGGCATTTAGGGCTAATGCTCCATGATCTGAGTCATTTGAGCAACTCTTATACATATATTAAACTTGAAAACATTATCGTGAAAGGAAACAAAAAACAAAAAACTTGAAAAGCCAAAGTCATTTTTTCTTTCTTGCAAAAACCAGAGTCATATATTAAACTTGATTTTGTCCACTTTATATGTTAATTCATTATTATCATAACAACAAATAAAAATCATATATATATCTCCTTAAAAAATAGCTAGGAGTAGAGCAAACGTGTTTCGCATACCTTTACCATATCCCACATGTGGTTCTTGTCATTCACAGTCATTTCCTTCCACACTTGTACAGGGCATACATTTTTGTTCCTCACAATTTTTCCCAAGTGCCTAGACCAACATGTGTGATTCAGTCCTACTCCACGATTGTTGTGAAACTGAATTCCAAGTTTTTCTCCTTTTTCAATGTGGCAACTTTTTTGTTCTTGTTCCTTCCTCTAACTTTTCTCACTTTTGTTGTTGTTGCATCTAAGCAATAAGTTGAATATTAGAATATGGAATCAATGTTTCAATCCTAACACAGGATATCCATAATACTATATATCTTAAGTATAATATAAATACCTTCAACATTTTTTTCTGTATTGTGATGAATCGTTTCACTACCGTTACTATCTTCCATGATCGCATCTCTCACTTGTGAATCTCTTGGGACTTAAACATCAAATATGTGACAAAAAATAAAGAAGTGATGAAGAATATTAAACAAGAATCATTTTAAAGAACTCCAAAAAAAAGTCTACCAAATGATGGATTGTCCTCGGGCAATTTGAAGGGCAATGGTTGCAAAGATTCATCAACATCTAAATAAACTGATATGTTCTCCACATCTTCATGTTCTTTCAACATACCAAGAAAATATTTGTCATTTCTCAACGGCCTACCATCCCCGTCTGTAATTTTGAAACCAACGGAATAGATGTCAATGAACCTTTTACACATGGTCAAGATATCCAAAAATGAACTTTCTTCTGTTATGTTTCTCTCTTCCCATGTAACTTCACCAAAATGGAGAAAAAGATTGTGAACAGGATTTCCACCTATAAAAAGGAAAAAATTACTTGTTACAATATTATCAATGTATAATAAATTCCAAAGTATACATAAATTTAGCACCTTACCAGTTGTTCCACTTGCAAAAGTCATTAGTCATTTCCTGTACACCTGTTATCCTTTTACTTCCATATGCAACGTTTGAGGTCCTTTTTCCATACCCGCGGTCCTTTGCTAGTTGACCGGGTGCTATGAAAGAAACAGGCTTTTGGGTAATGTTATTTTTACTCTTTGCGATCATAGAGTTCATATGTTGACACATGAATTTACGACAATTAGAGGGTATTCAAACAACAAATTGGAGTGATAATACAAAAACTATAAAATGGTATTCTATGTTAATCAGGCCTGCAACATCAAGTAAGAGAGAGTTTGATGAGTTGTTACCTCTACCCACTCATGCACACACACACAACACACAAAAGCCGTTATTTATGGTAAAAGATATATTAGTTATGGGGAAATATGCATGTTACATGCCTTTTGTGTTTGAAAACAATAGAATTCACTCTGTACTGTATATTCCCTAACCGTATCACAGATGCAAATTTCACAAACTAATACTAAATGCACAAACAAACTTGGCCAAATACTAGACTATGCATAAGAATGAATACTGGTTATAGGTTTATTCACTCCATCAAATATAATAACTTTAAACCTGCACTTTTATTATTCTATTCCAAAAATAAGGCATAGCAAGAACTGCAAGTTGAAGAGTTGGAATTCGACAATGGTTAAAGGGGCTAAGGCCTAAAAATAGCTAGACATTTCATCTTATTCATATATACCTCATACAATTTGTTTCGGCGGCTAATTAGATTGATACTTCAATCAATGAGAATGATGCAACAATTGTTTATATGATCAACAAAAGAGCATAATCATACAATTATGCAAAAATCAACTACAACTTTTGAAACTTAAGATTTCAATCTAGCTTAACTAGGTAACTACTCAAGCACATAAACTAAGTTGATTAAAACACAAATAAAATTCTAGAATCAACTACAATTCACAAAACAACTCGATTTGATTCATGATGAAAAAACTGAATGGTCAAATGAATAATTCAAGAAACCCAACAAAGCTCAGACAATATTTACTATACTCAAGTACTTTACTAGTTTCAGTTTGTGTAATAAAGTGTACTCCACTTTCAATATTAAAATACAAAATATCTATCAATTGAAAAGCCCCTTTGTTTTTCTAACATTTCCTACCGCCGAACCTTATATAATGCAGCTACTTCTCGAAGATTTTCTCAAACCAAAGTGTATCCTCAAAATACAAGCAAGCAAATAACTTGAACAATGGGTGTCATCCCAAAAGTACCAATTTTCTCTAACACCAGAATACCTAGACCACACCGATGTTCTGTTTCTATTTGATATTGAACCCTATAGACTAGATCTAAAGACATACCGTGGATTACGAGAATGGAAGAAGATTGCAGTTGTGACTTTGTAACCTATTACTGTTGATTTGAACCGATATACGCCCTACCGGATGGCTTCTCTATGTTAGTCGTGAAGAACAGAGGCAACGCACAAGTGAGATGAAGTTTTTCTTTCAGCAGGAAGTGAGATGAAGTTAAAGGACTTTTTGATTGAGAGATGCAGATAAGGAATTTGTGGCCGAGAGATAGAGGAAGATATTCTATTTAATTTTTTATTTTACGGTAAACAAATTTATGAGTTATTATATGGGAACAACCGTTATATCAGAACATGTTATACAAACGTCATTTACACGGTTGATTATTATGGGTTATATTATAATCAATTTATACTCATTACAATCAACGGTATAGATAACCGTTGTGTCATCTGTTGTAACACAACAACTATGCCTTATCATTACCTCTATTTATTTATGTCTCTGACGATACCGGGTTCTACTCCTCCACGTGTCGTCTATCGGTTGGTCATCACATCATGAATTGGCTCCAAGGCATTTATATCGACATCCGTATTCGACACTACGACCATCGACATGTGAGCAGTGTGAGACGACAAGTCCGCAAGGACAGAGTCCACACCCGCTAAGCAGTGTAGGATGACGAGTCTGGGGTCGATCACCGCAGGTCGGAAGTATCAACTCGAGGACAGGGTCCGCACCAGCTGTCCAAGCCCATTAACAGTTAAGTACTCTATGGGTACGAAAAAAACTTCGAAAAAAAAGTTTTTAATTCTCTTTGAAGTACTGATGTGATATCGACCAGAACGATAAATAAGGCACGCCGGCGCAAATGGCAAGCAAAACAGAGGCCAGAATGGCCTTGTACAAGGTATCATAAATCACGCCGTTAAGTACTCTATGGGTACAAAAAAAAGTACGAAAAAAACGTTTGTAATTCCTTTCGAAGTACTGATGTGGTATCGACCAGAACGATAAATAAGGTACGCCGGCGCAAACGGCAAGCAAAACGGAGGTCAGAATGGCCTTGTTCAAGGAATCAAAAATCACACAGTTAAGTATTGTATGGGTACAAAACAAAGTACGAAAAAAAACGTTTGTAATTCTCATTGAAGTACTGATGTGTTATCGACCAGAATGATAAATAAGGCACGCCGGCGCAAACGGCAAGCAAAACGGAGCCCAGAATGACCTTGTACAAGGAATCAAAAATCACACTATTGATACTATGGGTACGAAAAAGAGTACGAAAAAAAATGTTTGTAATTCTCTTTGAAGTACTGATGTGATATCGACCAGAACGACAAATAAGGCACGCTGGCGCAAACGGCAAGCAAAACGGAGGTCAGAATGACCTTGTACAAGGAATCAAAAATCATACAGTTAAGTACTCTATGGGTACGAAAAAAGTATGAAAAAAACGTTTGTAATTCTCTTTGAAGATCTGATGTGATGTTGACCGTAACGATAAATAAGGCACGCCGCGCAAACGGAAAGCAAAACGGAGGCGAATGGCCTTGTACAATGAATCAAAAATCACACCGTTAAGTACTCTATTACGAAAAAGTACTGAAAAAAACGTTTGTAATTCTCTTTGAAATCTGATGTGATATCGACCAGAACGATAAATAAGGCACGCCGGCGCAAACGGCAAGCAAAACGGAGGCCAGAATGGCCTTGTACAAGGAATCAAAATTCACACAGTTAAGTACTCTATGGGTACGAAAAAAAGTACGAAAAAAAACGTTTGTAATTCTCTTTGAAGTACTGATGTGATATCGACCAGAACGATAAATAAGGCACGCCGGCGCAAACGGCAAGCAAAACGGAGGCCAGAATGGCCTTGTACAAGGAATCAAAAATCACACAGTTAAGTACTCTATGGGTACGAAAAAAAGTACGAAAAAAACGTTTGTAATTCTCTTTGAAGTACTGATGTGATATCGACCAGAACGATAAATAAGGCACGCCGGCGCAAACGGCAAGCAAAACGGAGGCCAGAATGGCCTTGTACAAGGAATCAAAAATCACACAGTTAAGTACTCTATGGGTACGAAAAAAAGTACGAAAAAAATGTTTGTAATTCTCTTTGAAGTACTGATGTGATATCGACCAGAACGATAAATAAGGCACGCCGGCGCAAACGGCAAGCAAAACGGAGGCCAGAATGGCCTTGTACAAGGAATCAAAAATCACACAGTTAAGTACTCTATGGGTACGAAAAAAGTACGAAAAAAAACGTTTGTAATTCTCTTTGAAGTACTGATGTGATATCGACCAGAACGATAAATAAGGCACGCCGGCGCAAACGGCAAGCAAAACGGAGGCCAGAATGGCCTTGTACAAGGAATCAAAAATCACACAGTTAAGTACTCTATGGGTACGAAAAAAAGTACGAAAAAAACATTTGTAATTCTCTTTGAAGTACTGATGTGATATCGACCAGAACGATAAATAAGGCACGCCGGTGCAAACGGAAAGAAAAACGGAGGCCAGAATGGCCTTGTACAAGGAATCAAAAATCACACAGTTAAGTACTCTATGGGTGCGAAAAAAAGTACGAAAAAAAATGTTTGTAATTCTCTTTGAAGTACTGATGTGATATCGACCAGAACGATAAATAAGGCACGCCGGCGCAAACGGCAAGAAAAACGGAGGCCAGAATGGCCTTGTACAAGGAATCAAATATCACACAGTTAGGTAGTCTATGGGTACGAAAAAAAGTACGAAATAAAACGTTTGTAATTCTCTTTGAAGTACTGATGTGATATCGACCAGAACGATAAATAAGGCACGCCGGCGCAAACGGCAAGCAAAACGGAGGCCAGAATGGCCTTGTACAAGGAATCAAAAATCACACGGTTAAGTACTCTATGGGTACGAAAAAAAAAACGTTTGTAATTCTCTTTGAAGTACTGATGTGATATCGACCAGAACGATAAATAAGGCACGCCGGCGCAAACGGCAAGCAAAACGGAGGCCAGAATGGCCTTGTACAAGGAATCAAAAATCACACCGTTAAGTACTCTATGGGTAAAAAAAAGTACGAAAAAAACGTTTGTAATTCTCTTTGAAGTACTGATGTGATATCGACCAGAACGATAAATAAGGCACGCCGGCGCAAACGGCAAGCAAAACGGAGGCCAGAATGGCCTTGTACAAGGAATCAAAAATCACACAGTTAAGTACTCTATGGGTACGAAAAAGAGTACGGAAAAAAAAGTTTGTAATTCTCTTTGCTACTTATGTGATATCGACCAGAACGATAAATAAGGCACGCCGGCGCAAACGGCAAGCAAAACGGAGGCCAGAATGGCCTTGTACAAGGAATCAAAAATCACACAGTTAAGTACTCTATGGGTACGAAAAAAAGTACGAAAAAAAACGTTTGTAATTCTCTTTGAAGTAATCGATGTGATATCGACCGAACGATAAATAAGGCACGCCGGCGCAAACGGTAAGCAAAACGGAGGCCGAATGGCCTTGTACAAGGAATCAAAAATCACATAGTTAAGTACTCGATGGGTACGAAAAAAGCGTTGTAATTCTCTTTGAAATCTTGATGTGGTATCGACGAACGATAAATAAGGTCCGGGCACAAACGGCAAGCAAAATGGTGGTCGAATGGCCTTGTACAAGGAATCAAAAATCACAGCATTAAATTTCTATGGGTCGAAACAAAGTTCGAAAAAAAAGTTTGTAATTCTCATTGAAGTATTGATGTGTTATCGACCAGAAAGATAAATAAGGCACGCCAGCGCAAACGGCAAGCAAAACGGAGGCCAGAATGTCCTTGTACAAGGAATCAAAAATCACACCAATAAGTACTCTAGGTGTACGAAAAAGAGTACGAAAAAAACGTTTGTAATTCTCTTTGAAGTACAGATGTGATATCGACCAGAACGAAAAATAAGGCACGCCGGCGCAAACGGCAAACAAAACGGAGGCCAGAATGGCCTTGTACAAGGAATCAAAAATCACACAGTTAAGTACTCTATGGGTACGAAACAGAAGTACGAAAAAAAACGTTTGTAATTCTCTTTGACATTCTGATGTGATGTCGACCAGAATGATAAATAAGGCACGCCGGCGCAAACGGCAAGTAAAACGGAGGCCAGAATGACCTTGTACAAGGAATCAAAAATGACACAGTTAAGTACACTATGGGTTCGAAAAAAGTATGAAAAAAATGTATGTAATCCTCTTTGAATTACTGATGTGGTATCGACCAGAACGATAAATAAGGTACGCCGGCGGAAACGGCAAGCAAAACAGAGGTCAGAATAGCCTTGTACAAGGAATCAAAAATCACACCGTTAAGTACTCTATTGGTACAAAACAAAGTACGAAAAAAAACGTTTGTAATTCTCTTTGAAGTACTGATGTGTTATCGACCAGAACGATAAATAAGGCACGCCGGCGCAAAAGGCACGCAAAATGGAGGCCATAATAGCCTTGTACAAGGAATCAAAAATCACACCGTTAAGTACTCTATGGGTACTGAAAAGAGTACAAAAAAAACGTTTGTAATTCTCTTTGAAGTACTGATGTGATATCGACCAGAACGATAAATAAGGCACGACGGCGCAAACGGCAAGCAAGACGGAGGCCAGAATGGCCTTGTAAAAGGAATCAAAAATCACACAGTTAAGTACTCAATGGGTACGGAAAAAAGTACGAAAAAAAAACGTTTGTAATTCTCTTTGAAGTACTGATGTGATATCGACCATAACGACAAATAAGGCACGCCGGCGCAAACGGCAAGCAAAACGGAGGCCAGAATTGACTTGTTCTAGGAATAAAAAATCACACAGTTAAGTACTCTATGGGTATGAAAAAAACGTTTTTAATTCTCTTTGAAGTACTGATGTGGTATCGACCTGAACGATAAATAAGGTACGCCGGCGCAAATGGCAAGCAAAACGGAGGTCAGAATGGTGTTGTACAAGGAATCAAAAATCACACCGTTAAGTGCTCTATGGGTACCAAAAAGAGTACGAAAAAAAACGTTTGTAATTCTCTTTGAAGTACTGATGTGATATCGACCAAAACGATAAATAAGGCACGCCGGCGCAAACGGCAAGCAAAACGGATGCCAGAATGGCCTTGTACAAGGAATCAAAAATCACACCGTTAAGTACTCTATGGGTACAAAAAAGAGTACGAAAAAAAACTTTTGTAATTCACTTTGAAATACTGATGTGATATCGACCAGAACGATAAATAAGGCACGCCGGCGCAAATGGCAAGCAAAATGGAGGCCAGAATGGCCTTGTACAAGAAATCAAAAATCACACAGTTAAGAACTCTATGGGTACGAAAAAAACTACGAAAAAAAACGTTTTTAATTCTCTTTGAAGTACTGATGTGATATCGACCAGAACGATAAATAAGGCACGCCGGCGCAAATGGCAAGCAAAACGGAGGCCAAAATGGCCTTGTACAAGGTATCATAAATCACACCGTTAAGTACTCTATGGGTACAAAAAAAAGTATGAAAAAAACATTTGTAATTCCTTTTGAAGTACTGATGTGGTATCGACCAGAACGATAAATAAGGTACGCCGGCGCAAACGGCAAGCAAAACGGAGGTCAGAATGGCCTTGTTCAAGGAATCAAAAATCACACAGTTAAGTACTCTATGGGTACGAAACCAAGTACGAAAAAAAACGTTTGTAATTCTCATTGAAGTACTGATGTGTTATCGACCAGAACGATAAATAAGGCACGCCGGCGCAAACGGCAAGCAAAACGGAGGCCAGAATGGCCTTGTACAAGAAATCAAAAATCACACAGTTAAGTACTCTGGGTACGAAAAGAGTACGAAAAAAAACGTTTGTAATTCTCTTTGAAGTACTGATGTGATATCGACCAGAACGATAAATAAGGCACGCCGGCGCAAACGGCAAGCAAAACGGAGGCCAAAATGGCCTTGTACAAGGAATCAAAAATTACACACTTAAGTACTCTATGGGTACAAAAAAAAGTATGAAAAAATGTTTGTAATTCTCTTTGAAATCGTGGTGATATCGACGAGCGATAAATAAGGCACGCCGGTGCAAACGGCAAGCAAAAGCGGAGGCCGAATGGCCTTGTACAAGGAATCAAAATCACACAGTTAAGTACTCTATGGTACGAAAAAAAAACGTTTGTAATTCTCTTTGATGTCGATGTGATATCGACTAGAACGATAAATAAGTCACGCCGCCCAAACGGCAAGCAAAACGGAGGCCAGAATGGCCTTGTACAAGGAATCAAAAATCACACAGTTAAGTACTCTATGGGTATGAAAAAAAATGTTTGTAATTCTCTTTGAAGTACTGAAGTGGTATCGACCAGAACGATAAATAAGGTACGCCGGCGCAAACGGCAAGCAAAACGGAGGTCAGAATGGCCTTGTACAATGAATCAAAAATCACACCGTTAAGTACTCAATGGATACAACACAAAGTACGAAGAAAAACGTTCGTAATTCTCTTTGAAGTACTGAAATGGTATCGACTAGAACGATAAATAAGGCATACCAGCGCAAACGGATAGCAAAACGGAGGCCAGAATGGCCTTGTACAAGGAATCAAAAATCACACCGGTAAGTACTCTATGGGTACAAAAAAGAGTATGAAAAAAAAAGTTTGTAATTCTCTTTGAAGTACTGATGTGATATCAACCAGAAAGATAAATAAGGCACTCCGGCGAAACGGCAAGCAAAACGGAGGCAAGAATGGCCTTGTACAAGGAATCAAAAATCACACAGTTAAGTACTCTTTGGGTACCAAAAAAAGTACGAAAAAGAACGTTTGTAATTCTCTTTTGAATTACTGATGTGGTATCGACCAGAACGATAAATAAGGTACGCCGGCGCAAACGGCAAGCAAAACGGAGGTCAGAATGGCCTTGTACAAGGAATCAAAAATCACACAGTTAAGTACTCTATGTGTACGAAACAAAGTACGAAAAAAAATGTTTGTAATTCTCTTTGAAGTACTGATGTGATATCGACCAGAACGATAAATAAGGCACGCCGGCGCAAACGGCAAGCAAAACGGAGGCCAGAATGGCCTTGTACAAGGAATCAAAAATCACACAGTTAAGTACTTATGGGTACGAAAAAAAGAACGAAAAAAAACGTTTGTAATTCTCTTTGAAGTACTGATGTGATATCGACTAGAACGATAAATAAGGCACGCCGGCGCAAACGGCAAGCAAAACGGAGGCCAGAATGGCCTTGTACAAGGAATCAAAAATCACACAGTTAAGTACTCTATGGGTATGAAAAAAAGTACGAAAAAAACGTTTGTAATTCTCTTTGAAGTACTGATGTGATATCGACCAGAACGATAAATAAGGCACGCCGGCGCAAACGGCAAGCAAAACGGAGGCCAGAATGGCCTTGTACAAGGAATCAAAAATCACACCGTTAAGTACTCTATGGGTACGAAAAAAAGTACGAAAAAAACTTTTGTAATTCTCTTTGAAGTACTGATGTGATATCGACCAGAACGATAAATAAGGCACGCCGGCACAAACGGCAAGCAAAACGGAGGCCAAAATGGCCTTGTACAAGGAATCAAAAATCACACAGTTAAGTACTCTATGGGTACGAAAAAAAGTTCGAAAAAAAACGTTTGTAATTCTCTTTGAAGTACTGATGTGATATCGACTAGAACGATAAATAAGGCACGCCGGCCCAAACGGCAAGCAAAACGGAGGCCAGAATGGCCTTGTACAAGGAATCAAAAATCACAAAGTTAAGTACTCTATGGGTATGAAAAAAAATGTTTGTAATTCTCTTTGAAGTACTTAAGTGGTATCGACCAGAACGATAAATAAGGTACCCCGGCGCAAACGGCAAGCAAAACGGAGGTCAGAATGGCCTTGTACAATGAATCAAAAATCACACCGTCAAGTACTCAATGGATACAACACAAAGTACGAAAAAAAACGTTTGTAATTCTCTTTGAAGTACTGAAGTGGTATCGACCAGAACGATAAATAAGGCATGCCGGCGCAAACGGCAAGCAAAACGGAGGCCAGAATGGCCTTGTACAAGGAATCAAAAATCACACCGGTAAGTACTCTATGGGTACAAAAAAGAGTACGAAAAAAAAGTTTGTAATTCTCTTTGAAGTACTGATGTGATATCGACCAGAACGATAAATAAGGAACTCCGGCGAAACGGCAAGCAAAACGGAGGCCAGAATGGCCTTGTACAAGGAGTCAAAAATCGCACAGTTAAGTACTCTATGGGTGCCAAAAAAAGTATGAAAAAAATGTTTGTAATTCTCTTTGAAGTACTGATGTGGTATCGACCAGAACGATAAATAAGGTATGCCGGCGCAAACGGCAAGCAAAACGGAGGTCAGAATGGCCTTGTTCAAGGAATCAAAAATCACACCGTTACGTACTCTATGGGTACAAAACAAAGTACAAAAAAAACGTTTGTAATTCTCATTCAAGTACTGATGTGTTATCGACCAAAACGATAAATAAGGCATGCCGGCGCAAACGGCAAGCAAAACGGAGGCCAGAATGGCCTTGTACAAGGAATCAAAAATCACACCGGTAAGTACTCTATGGGTACAAAAAAGAGTACGAAAAAAAAAGTTTGAAATTCTCTTTGATGTACTGATGTGATATGGACCAGAACGATAAATAAGACACTCCGGCGCAAACGGGAAGCAAAAAGGAGGCCAGAATGGCCTTGTACAAGGAATTAAAATCACACAGTTAAGTACTCTATGGGTACCAAAAAAAGTACGAAAAAAACGTTCGTAATCCTCTTTGAAGTACTGATGTGGTATCGACCAGAACGATAAATAAGGTATGCCGGCGCAAACTGCAAGCAAAACGGAGGTCAGAATGGGCTTGTTCAAGGAATCAAAAATCACACAGTTAAGTACTCTATGGGTACGAAACAAAGTACGAAAAAAAACGTTTCTAATTCTCATTGAAGTACTGATGTGTTATCGACCAGAACGATAAATAAGGCACGCGGGCGCAAACGGCAAGCAAAACGGAGGCCAGAATGGCCTTGTACAAGGAATCAAAAATCACACCGTTAAGTACTCTATAGGTATGAAAAAGAGTACGAAAAAAAACGTTTGTAATTCTCTTTGAAGTACTGATGTGATATCGACCAGAACGATAAATAAGGCACGCCGGCGCAAACGGCAAGCAAAACGGAGGCCAGAATGGCCTTGTACAAGGAATCAAAAATCACACAGTTAAGTACTCTATGGGTACGAAAAACATTTGTAATTCTCTTTGAAGTACTGATGTGATATCGACCAGAACGATAAATAAGGCACGCCGGCGCAAACGGCAAGCAAAACGGAGGCCAGAATGGCCTTGTACAAGGAATCAAAAATCACGCAGTTAAGTACTCTATGGGTACGAAAAATGTACGAAAAAAAACGTTTGTAATTCTCTTTGAAGTACTGATGTGATATCGACCAGAACGATAAATAAGGCACGCCGGGGCAAACGGAAAGCAAAATGGAGGCCAGAATGGCCTTGTACAAGGAATCAAAAATCACACAGTTAAGTACTCTATGGGTACGAAAAAAAGTACGAAATAAAATGTTTGTAATTCTCTTTGAAGTACTGATGTGATATCGACCAGAACGATAAATAAGGCACGCCGGCGCAAACGGCAAGCAAAACGGAGGCCAGAATGGCCTTGTACAAGGAATCAAAAATCACACAGTTAAGTACTCTATGGGTACGAAAAAAAGTACGAAAAAAAACGTTTGTAATTCTCTTTGAAGTACTGATGTGATATCGACCAGAACGATAAATAAGGCACGCCGGTGCAAACGACAAGCAAAACGGAGGCCAGAATGGCCTTGTACAAAGAATCAAAAATCACACAGTTAAGTACTCTATGGGTACGAAAAAAAAGTACGAAAAAAAACGTTTGTAATTCTCTTTGATGTACTGATGTGATATCGACTAGAACGATAAATAAGGCACGCCGACGCAAACGGCAAGCAAAACGGAGGCCAAAATGGCCTTGTACAAGGAATTAAAAATCACACAGTTAAGTACTCTATGGGTATGAAATAAAACGTTTGTAATTCTCTTTGAAGTACTGAAGTGGTATCGACCAGAACGATAAATAAGGTACGCCGGCGCAAACGGCAAGCAAAACAAAGGTCAGAATGGCCTTGTACAAGGAATCAAAAATCGCACCGTTATGTACTCTATGGATACAACACAAAGTACGAAAAAAAACGTTTGTAATTCTCATTGAAGTACTGATGTGTTATCGACAAAAACGATAAATAAGGCATGCCGGCGCAAACGGCAAGCAAAACGGAGGCCAGAATGGCCTAGTACAAGGAATCAAAAATCACACCGGTAAGTACTCTATGGGTACAAAAAAGAGTACGAAAAAAAAAGTTTTTAATTCTCTTTGAAGTACTGATGTGATATCGACCAAAACGATAAATAAGGCACTCCGGCGCAAACGGCAAGCAAAACGGAGGCCAGAAAGGCCTTGTACAAGGAATCAAAAATCACACAGTTAAGTACTTTATGCGTACCAAAAAAAGTATGAAAAAAAACGTTTGTAATTCTCTTTGAAGTACTGATGTGGTATCGACCAGAACGATAAATAAGATACGGCGGCGCAAACGGCAAGCAAAACGGAAGTCAGAATGGCCTTGTTCAAGGAATCAAAAATCACACAGTTAAGTACTCTATGGGTACGAAACAAAGTACGAAAAAAAATGTTTGTAATTCTCATTGAAGTACTGATGTGTTATCGACCAGAACGATAAATAAGGCATGCCGGCGCAAACGGCAAGCAAAACAGAGGCCAGAATAGCCTTGTACAAGGAATCAAAAATCAAACCGTTAAGTGCTCTATGGGTACGAAAAAGAGTACGAAAAAAAACATTTGTAATTCTCTTTGAAGTACTGATGTGATATCGACCAGAACGATAAATAAGGCACGCCAGCGCAAACGGCAAGCAAAACGGAGGCCAGAATGAAAAAAAACGGACGTAATTCTCATTGAAGTACTAACGTGAAAAAAAAAACGTTTGTAATTCTCTTTGAAGTACTGACGTGATATCGACCAGAACGATAAATAAGGCACACCGGCGCCAACGGAAAGCAAAACGGAGGCCAGAATGGCCTTGTACAAGGAATCAAAAATCACACAGTTAAGTACTCTATGGGTACGAAAAAAAGTACGAAAAAAAATGTTTGTAATTCTCTTTGAAGTACTGATGTGATATCGACCAGAACGATAAATAAGGCACGCCGGCGCAAACGGCAAGCAAAACGGAGGCCAGAATGGCCTTGTACAAGGAATCAAAAATCACACAGTTAAGTACTCTATGGGTACGAAAAAAGTATGAAAAAAAACGTTTGTAATTCTCTTTGAAGTACTGATGTGATATCGACCAGAACGATAAATAAGGCACGCCGGCGCAAACGGCAAGCAAAACGGAGGCCAGAATGGCCTTGTACAAGGAATCAAAAATCACACAGTTAAGTACTCGATGGGTATGAAAAAAAGTTTGAAAAAAACGTTTGTAATTATATTTGAAGTACTGATGTGGTATCGACCAGAACGATAAATAAGATACGCCGGCGCAAACGCCAAGTAAAATGGTGGTCAGAATGGCCTTTTACAAGGAATCAAAAATCACACAGTTAAGTACTCTATGGGTACGAAACTAAGTTCGAAAAAAAATGTTTGTAATTCTCTTTGAAGTACTGATGTGATATCGACCGGAACGATAAATAAGACACGCCGGCGCAAACGGCAAGCAAAACGGAGGCCAGAATGGCTTTGTACAAGGAATCAAAAATCACACAGTTAAGTACGAAAAAAACTTTTGTAATTCTCTTTGAAGTACTGATGTGATATCGACCAGAACGATAAATAAGGCACGCCGGCGCAAACGGCAAGCAAAACGGAGGCCAGAATGGCCTTGTACAAGGAATCAAAAATCACACAGTTAAGTACTCTATGGGTACGAAACAAAAGTACAAAAAAAAAACGTTTGTAATTCTCTTTGAAGTACTGATGTGATGTAGACCAGAACGATAAATAAGGCACGCCGGTGCAAACGGCTAGTAAAACGGAGGCCAGAATGGCCTTGTACAAGAAATCAAAAATCACACAGTTAAGTACTCTATGGGTACGAAAAAAGTACGAAAAAAAATATTTGTAATTCTCTTTGAAGTACTGATGTGGTATCGACCAGAACGATAAATAAGGTAAGCCGGCGCAAACAGCAAGCAAAACGGAGGTCAGAATAGCCTTGTACAAGGAATCAAAAATCACACCGTTAAGTACTCTATGGGTACAAAACAAAGTACGAAAAAAAACGTTTGTAATTCTCTTTGAAGTACTGATGTGTTATCGACCAGAACGATAAATAAGGCACGCCGGCGCAAACGGCAAGCAAAACGGAGGCCAGAATGGCCTTGTACAAGGAATCAAAAATCACACCGTTAAGTACTCTATGGGTACGAAAAAAGTACGAAAAAAACGTTTGTAATTCTCTTTGAAGTACTGATGTGATATCGACCAGAACGATAAATAAGGCACGCCGGCGCAAACGGCAAGCAAAACGGAGGCCAGAATGGCCTTGTACAAGGAATCAAAAATCACACAGTTAAGTACTCTATGGGTACGAAAAAAGTACGAAAAAAAACGTTTGTAATTCTCTTTGAAGTACTGATGTGATATCGACCAGAACGATAAATAAGGCACGCCGGCGCAAACGGCAAGCAAAACGGAGGCCAGAATGGCCTTGTACAAGGAATCAAAAATCACACAGTTAAGTACTCTATGGGTATGAAAAAAAACTTTTGTAATTCTCTTTGAAGTACTGATGTGATATCGACCAGAACGATAAATAAGGCACGCCGGCGCAAACGGCAAGCAAAACGGAGGCCAGAATGGCCTTGTACAAGGAATCAAAAATCACACAGTTAAGTACTCTATGGGTACGAAAAAAAGTTCGAAAAAAACGTTTGTAATTCTCTTTGAAGTACTGATGTGATATCGACCAGAACGATAAATAAGGCACACCGGCGCAAACGGAAAGCAAAACGGAGGCCAGAATGGCCTTGTACAAGGAATCAAAAATCACACAGTTAAGTACTCTATGGGTACGAAAAAAAGTACGAAAAAAAAGTTTGTAATTCTCTTTGAAGTACTGATGTGATATCGACCAGAACGATAAATAAGGCACGCCGGCGCAAACGGCAAGCAAAACGGAGGCCAGAATGGCCTTGTACAAGGAATCAAAAATCACACAGTTAAGTACTCTATGGGTACAAAAAAAAGTATGAAAAAAAACGTTTGTAATTCTCTTTGAAGTACTGATGTGATATCGACCAGAACGATAAATAAGGCACGCCGGCGCAAACGGCAAGCAAAACGGAGGCCAGAATGGCCTTGTACAAGGAATCAAAAATCACACAATTAAGTACTCTATGGGTATGAAAAAAAACGTTTGTAATTCTCTTTGAAGTACTGATGTGGTATCGACCAGAACGATAAATAAGGTACGCCGGCGCAAACGGCAAGCAAAACGGAGGTCAGAATGGCCTTGTACAAGGAATCAAAAATCACACCGTTAAGTACTCTATGGGTACAAAACAAAGTACGAAAAAAAACGTTTGTAATTCTCTTTGAAGTACTGATGTGTTATCGACCAGAACGATAAATAAGGCACGCCGGCGCAAACGGCAAGCAAAACGGAGGCCAGAATGGCCTTGTACAAGGAATCAAAAATCACACCGTTAAGTACTCTATGGGTACGAAAAAAGTACGAAAAAAACGTTTGTAATTCTCTTTGAAGTACTGATGTGATATCGACCAGAACGATAAATAAGGCACGCCGGCGCAAACGGCAAGCAAAACGGAGGCCAGAATGGCCTTGTACAAGGAATCAAAAATCACACAGTTAAGTACTCTATGGGTACGAAAAAAGTACGAAAAAAAACGTTTGTAATTCTCTTTGAAGTACTGATGTGATATCGACCAGAACGATAAATAAGGCACGCCGGCACAAACGGCAAGCAAAACGGAGGCCAGAATGGCCTTGTACAAGGAATCAAAAATCACACAGTTAAGTACTCTATGGGTATGAAAAAAAACTTTTGTAATTCTCTTTGAAGTACTGATGTGATATCGACCAGAACGATAAATAAGGCACGCCGGCGCAAACGGCAAGCAAAACGGAGGCCAGAATGGCCTTGTACAAGGAATCAAAAATCACACAGTTAAGTACTCTATGGGTACGAAAAAGAGTACGAAAAAAACGTTTGTAATTCTCTTTGAAGTACTGATGTGATATCGACCAGAACGATAAATAAGGCACGCCGGCGCAAACGGCAAGCAAAACGGAGGCCAGAATGGCCTTGTACAAGGAATCAAAAATCACACAGTTAAGTACTCTATGGGTACGAAAAAAGTACGAAAAAAATGTTTGTAATTCTCTTTGAAGTCTTGACGTGATATCGACCGGAACGAAAAATAAGGCACGCCGGTAAGCAAACGGCAAGAAAAGCGGAGGCCGGAATGGCCTTGTACAAGGAATCAAAAATCACACGATTAAGTACTCTATGGGTACGAAAAAAGTATGAAAAAACGTTTGTAATTCTCTTTGAAGTATTGATGTGATATCGACTAGAACGATAAATAAGGCACGCCGGCGCAAACGGCAAGCAAAACGGAGGCCAGAATGGCCTTGTACAAGGAATCAAAAATCACACAATTAAGTACTCTATGGGTATGAAAAAAACGTTTGTAATTCTCTTTGAAGTACTGATGTGGTATCGACCAGAACGATAAATAAGGTACGCCGGCGCAAACGGCAATCAAAACGGTGGTCAGATTGGCCTTGTACAAAGAATCAAAAATCACACCGTTAAGTACTCTATGGATACAACACAAAGTACGAAAAAAAACGTTTGTAATTCTCATTGAAGTACAGATGTGTTATCGACTAGAACGATAAATAAGGCATGCCGGTGCAAACGTCAAGCAAAACGGAGGCCAGAATGGCCATGTACAAGGAATCAAAAATCACACCCGTAAGTACTCTATGGATACGAAAAAGAGTACGAAAAAAAACATTTGTAATTCTCTTTGAAGTACTGATGTGATATCGACCTGAACGATAAATAAGGCACGCCAGCGCAAACGGCAAGCAAAACGGAGGCCAGTATGACCTTGTACAAGGAATCAAAAATCACACAGTAACGTACTCTACGGGTACGAAAAAAAGTATGAAAAAAAAATGTTTGTAATTCTCTTTGAAGTACTGACGTGATATCGACCAGAACGATAAATAAGGCACACCGGCGCAAACGGAAAGCAAAACGGAGTCCAGAATGGCCTTGTACAAGGAATCAAAAATTACACAGTTAAGTACTCTATGGGTACGAAAAAAAGTACGAAAAAAAAGTTTGTAATTCTCTTTGAAGTACTGATGTGATATCGACCAGAACGATAAATAAGGCACTCCGGCGGAAACGGCAGCAAAACGGAGGCCGAATGGCCTTGTAAAAGGAATCAAAATCACAATTATGTACTCTATGGGTACCAAAAAAGTACTGAAAAAACGTTTGTAATTCTCTTTGAAGTACAGATGTGATATCGACCAGAACGATAAATAAGGCACTCCGGCGGAAACGGCAAGCAAAACGGAGGCCAGAATGTCCTTGTACAAGGAATCAAAAATCACACAGTTAAGTACTCGATGGATATGAAAAAAAGTATGAAAAAAACGTTTGTAATTATCTTTGAAGTACTGATGTGGTATCGACCAGAACGATAAATAAGATACGCCGGCGCAAACAGCAAGTAAAATGGTGGTCTGAATGGCGTTGTACAAGGAATCAAAAATCACACAGTTAAGTAATCTATGGGTACGAAACAAAGTTCGAAAAAAAACGTTTGTAATTCTCATTGAAGTGCTGATGTGTTATCGACCAGAACGATAAATAAGGCATGCCGGCTCAAACGGCAAGCAAAACGGAGACCAGAATGTCCTTGTACAAGGAATCAAAAATCACACCAATAAGTACTCTAGGGGTACGAAAAAGAGTATGAAAAAAACGTTTGTAATTCTCTTTGAAGTACTGATGTGATATCGACCGGAACGATAAATAAGTCATGCCGGCGCAAACGGCAAGCAAAACGGAGGCCAGAATGGCTTTGTACAAGGAATCAAAAATCACACAGTTAAGTACGAAAAAAAGTACGAAAAAAATGTTTGTAATTCTCTTTGAAGTACTGATGTGATATCGACCAAAACGATAAATAAGGCACGTCGGCGCAAACGGCAAGCAAAACGGAGGCCAGAATGGCCTTGTACAAGGAATCAAAAATCACAGAGTTAAGTACTCTATGGGTACGAAACAAAAGTACGAAAAAAACGTTTGTAATTCTCTTTGAAGTACAGATATGATGTCGACCAGAACGATAAATAAGGCACGCCGGTGCAAACGGCAAGTAAAACGGTGGCCAGAATGGCCTTGTACAAGAAATCAAAAATCACACAGTTAAGTACACTATGGGTACGAAAAAAGTACGAAAAAAAATGTTTGTAATTCTCTTTGAAGTACTGATGTGGTATCGACCAGAACGATAAATAAGGTAAGCCGGCGCAAACGGCAAGCAAAACGGAGGTCAGAATAGCCTTGTACAAGGAATCAAAAATCACACCGTTAAGTACTCTATGGGTACAAAACAAAGTACGAAAAAAAACGTTTGTAATTATCTTTGCAGTACTGATTGTTTCTACCAGAACGAAAAATAAGGCACGCCGGCGCAAACGGCAAGCAAAACGGAGGCCAAAATGGCCTTGTACAAGGAATCAAAAATCACACCGTTAAGTACTCTATGGGTACAAAAAAGAGTACAAAAAAAAACGTTTGTAATTCTCTTTGAAGTACTGATGTGATATCGACCAGAACGATAAATAAGGCACGCCGGCGTAAACGGCAAGCAAGACGGAGGCCAGAACGGCCTTGTTAAAGGAATAAAAAATCACACAGTTATATACTCAATGGGTACGAAAAAAAGTATGAAAAAAAAAACGTTTGTAATTCTCTTTGAAGTACTGATGTGACATCGACCATAACGATAAATAAGGCACGCCGGCGCAAACGGCTAGCAAAACGGAGTCCAGAATGGCCTTGTACAAGGAATCAAAAATCACACAGTTAAGTACTCTATGGGTATGAAAAAAAACTTTTGTAATTCTCTTTGAAGTACTGATGTGGTATCGACCAGAACGATAAATAAACTACGCCGGCGCAAACGGTAAGCAAAACGGAGGTCAGAATGGCCTTGTACAAGGAATCAAAAATCACACCGTCAAATACTCTATGGGTACGAAAAAGAGTACGAAAAAAAACGTTTGTAATTCTCTTTGAAGTACTGACGTGATATCGACCAGAACGATAAATAAGGCACACCGGCGCAAACGGAAAGCAAAACGGAGGCCAGAATGGCCTTGTACAAGGAATCAAAAATCACACAGTTAAGTACTCTATGGGTATAAAAAAAAGTACGAAAAAAAAACGTTTGTAATTCTCTTTGAAGTACTGATGTGATATCGACCAGAACGATAAATAAGGCACGCCGGCGCAAACGGAAAGCAAAACAGAGGCCAGAATGGCCTTGTAAAAGAATCAAAAATCACACAGTTAAGTACTCGATGGGTATGAAAAAAAGTACGAAAATAAACGTTTGTAATACTCTTTGAAGTACTGATGTGGTATCGACTAGAACGATAAATAAGGTACGCCAGCGCAAACGGCAAGCAAAATGGTGGTCAAAATGGCCTTGTACAAGGAATCAAAAATCACACAGTTAAGTACTCTATGGGTACGAAACAAAGTTCGAAAAAAAACGTTTGTAATTCTCATTGAAGTACTGATGTGTTATCGACCAGAACGATAAATAAGGCATGCCGGCTCAAACGGCAAGCAAAACGGAGGCCAGAATGTCCTTGTACAAGGAATGAAAAATCACACCAATAAGTAGTACTGTTTAACGAACAGAGCCGGTCGCGAACAAGCTTGAACTCGACTCGTTAAGACTTATGTTCGTTCGTTCATTTAACTAAACGAGCCGAGCTCGAACAATATTACTAGCTCGTTTAGTAATCGAACGAACACGAGCCTAGCTCGCGAATGTTCGATTGTGTTCATGAACAACCCTATTTTAGGGGTATATAAGGAGTTCAACTCGTTGAATAAACCCTAACATGCTATCATCTACCCTTGCAGCCGCCACCCTCTCTCTCCTTTTGTTCCCAGTATCAATTTATCACCGTGCTCGTCTACTGCCAATCTGCCATATCTTCCACCACCATTCCATTGCCATATCTTTCGATTACTATCATCACCTATAGTATATTGTCTTGGTGGATGCCGGCCTGGCCCGTAACTTAGGGGAGACAGTTTCATAGCAGTATCTTCTTGATACTCAATTTTTCTTTACGAAATTGTTGATCTTTTATTTCTGCTTTCCGATTTGTGAACCATTCACTGATTACACATGTTGAATTAATGAATTCTATCCTCGTTTTCGATTTGCTTTATGAATCTTTCCTCGTTTTCGATTTGCTTTATGAATCTCTCATCGTTATTGTTTGGATATCTGATGTTAATTTTCGATTTGATATGTGGAAGTGTTCTAAGAATCTGGGCTTTCGATTTACAAGGGAAAAACTAATATGAATCTTTGATATGTAGAAGTGTTCTAAGAATCTAGGCTTTATGAATCTTTCCTCGTTTTCGATTTGCTTTATGAATCTCTCATCGTTATTGTTTGGATAAGATGTTAATTTTCGATTTGATATGTAGAAGTGTTCTAAGAATCTGGGCTTTCGATTTATCATCTTTTGCTTTTGGTTATTTCTTTTTATGTATATGTGTTATTGCAACATAAGGATTATCTTGGGGCTATGAAGACGTTGATGCTTTCAATTAATTTACAAACCTTAACTGGAACTTCTTTTGTTTTTTTTGTTTTTTAATACTGCAGCACCCCAGTTGGGAAGTTGGCTAAATTTTGAATGGATTGCACATTCCCAATCCTCGTGAGAGTAACGTAGTAACTAGTAAGTGTCAATTCCTCAATGTAATTGTGTATTTTGTACTATTTCCATCCATCAAAGCTTGTAATTCATATGCAATTTTTTTAATTTGATTGACTAACTGTGATAATTCATCATTCGATATCTTTTGTAAATGTGCAGTTTGTTCCCTTGCTATGGTTGACGGCAATTTTGATTATTTTGCTGGCTGTGGACCGTTGGTTAGTGTCTTTATCCATTACGAAAATTGTGGTATCATACAATTAATAATCTGTTAATGTATTTGATTAGTGTCTTTATCCGTTACTATGATGGTTTGATTCTTTTTTTGATTGCATGTTGCTATGTTTTTTAACATTGTCTTTGTAATCTAGATAAAATATGCAGCATATGTTCTTTCGTATTTGTTATCTTATGTTATTAACTTCTAGGGATGTGATCAATGATTTGTGTTTTGATTTGTTATCTAATTTCAAGAATGCATTGACACTGTTAATTTTGTTTCCATTAACAGGCCTATTTTTGAGTATATAGGAACTTGTATCTATGGGGTTTCAAGAAGATGTTGGTGTTTTGCAAAAGTTAATTGCTTTTGTTGTTCTACAAAGCTGTTGTGGTTCCATATAGCTGTATAGGCTTTCTCATGATGTGCTGGACCTATATTTTGGATGCAGATGTACCACTAGACTTTATGTCTGTTGATGTTTACTTCTAATATGTTGTATCAGAATTTGTTTGACCTTTAAGTGATGTTTCCTTTAATATCAAGTATGTAAGTATTGGTGCTTAGTAACCTATTTTAGAACAAGGTTTGTTTTCCAGACTTTTAGTCAAATGAGCTGTGAGAAAGCTCTATTATGACTTTATGAGCAAAAGTAATATTTTACCGAACGAGCCGAGCTCGAACTCGAGCTTTTTTCGAGCAAAAGCAATTAGTTTGATAAACGAGCCAAGCTCGAGCTCGAGCTCGAACATTGTGCAATTGTTATCGAGCCGAGCTCGAACACCATTTTATGTTCAGTTGTTAAATGAACAGGCTCGAACATGTTCGCTTGTTAAACGAGCTCGAGTTTGAACACCAGCTACTCGGCTCGACTCGGCTCGTTAACAGCTCTACCAATAAGTACTCTAGGGGTACGAAAAAGAGTACGAAAAAAAACGTTTGTAATTCTCTTTGAAGTACTGATGTGATATCGACCGGAACGATAAATAAGGCACGCCGGCGCAAACGGCAAGAAAAACGGAGGCGAATGGCTTTGTACAAGGAATCAAAAATCACAGTTAAGTCGAAAAAAATACGAAAAAACGTTTGTAATTCTCTTTGAAATCTTGATGTGATATCGACCGAACGATAAATAAGGCACGCCGGTGCAAACGGCAAGCAAAACGGAGGCGAATGGCCTTGTACAAGAATCAAAATCACACAGTTAAGTACTCTATGGCAAACAAAAGTATGAAAAACGTTTGTAATTCTCTTTGAAGTATTGATGTGATGTCCACCAACGATAAATAAGGCACGCCGGAAACGGCAAGTAAAACGGATGCGAATGGCCTTGTACAAGGAATCAAAAATCACACATTAAGTACACTATGGGTATGAAAAAAGTACGGAAAAACATTTGTAATTCTCTTTGAAATCTTGATGTGGTATCGACCAAAAGCGATAAATAAGGTAAGCGCGCAAACGGCAAGCAAAACGGAGGTCGGAATAGCCTTGTACAAGGAATCAAAAATAACACCGTTAAGTACTCTATGGGTACAAAACAATGTACTGAAAAAACGTTTGTAATTATCTTTGAAATCTTGATGTGTTATCTACCGAACGATAAATAAGGCACGCCGCGCAAACGGCAAGCAAAAGCGGAGGCGAATGGCATTGTACAAGGAATCAAAAATCACACCGTTAAGTACTCTATGGGTACAAAAAAGTATGAAAAAAACGTTTGTAATTCTCTTTGAAATATTGATGTGATATCGACGAGCGATAAATAAGGCACGCCGCAAACGGCAAGCAAAACGGAGGCCAGAATGGCCTTGTACAAGGAATCAAAAATCACACAGTTAAGTACTCTATGGGTACGAAAAAAACTACGAAAAAAATGTTTTTAATTCTCTTTGAAGTACTAATGTGATATCGACCAGAACGATAAATAAGGCACGCCGGCGCAAACGGCAAGCAAAACGGAGGCAAGAATGGCCTCGTACAAGGTATCCAAAGTCTCACCGTTAAGTACTCTATGGGTACTAAAAAAGTATGAAAAAAAACGTTTGTAATTCTCTTTGAAGTACAGACGTGATATCGACCAGAACGATAAATAAGGCACGCCGGCGCAAACGGCAAGCAAAACGGAGGCCAGAATGGCCTTGTACAAGGAATCAAAATTCACACCGTTAAGTAGTCTATGGGTACAAAAAAAGTTACGGAAATAAAAGTGTGTAATTCTATTTGAAGTACTGATGTGATATCGACCAGCGATAAATAAGGCACGCCGGAAACGGCTAGCAAAACGGAGGCCGAATCACACCATTAAGTACTCTATGGGTACAAAAATAAGTACGAAAAAACGTTTGTAATTCTCTTTGAATTATTGATGTGATATCGACCAGCGATAAATAAGGCACGCGCAAACGACAAGCAAAACGGAGGCCAGAATGGCCTTGTACAAGGAATCAAAAATCACACCGTTAAGTACTCTATGGGTACAAAAAAGGGAACGGAAAAAACGTTTGTAATTCTCTTTGAAGTACTGATGTGATATCGACCAGAACGATAAATAAGGCACGCCGGCGCAAACGGCAAACAAAACGGAGGTCATAATGGCCTTGTACAAGGAATCAAAAATCACACAGTTAAGTACTTTATGGGTACGAAAAAAAGTATGAAAAAAACCTTTGTAATTCTCTTTGAAGTACTGATGTGGTATCGACCAGAACAATAAATAAGGTACGCCGGCACAAACGGCAAGCAAAACGGAGGTCAGAATGGCCGTGTGCGAGCAATCAAAAATCACACCGTTAAGTACTCTATTGGTACAAAACAAAGTACGAAAAATAAAAGTTTGTAATTCTCATTGAAGTACTGATGTGTTATCGACCAGAACGATAAATAAGGCATGCCGGCACAAACGGCAAGCAAAACGGAGGCCAAAATGGACTTGTACAAGGAATAAAAAACCACACCGTTACGTACTCTATGGGTACCAAAAAGAGTACGAAAAAAAACGTTAGTAATTCTCTTTGAAGTACTGATGTGATATCGACCAGAACGATAAATAAGGCATGCCGGCGCAAGCGGCAAGCAAAACGGAGGCTAGAATGGCCTTGTACAAGGAATCGAAAATCACACAGTTAAGTACTCTTTGGGTACGAAAAAAGTACGAAAAAAAATTTTGTAATTCTCTTTGAAGTACTGATGTGATATCGACCAGAACGATAAATAAGGCACGCCGGCGCAAACGGCAAGCAAAACGGAGGCCAGAATGGCATTGTACAAGGTATCAAAAATCACACCGTTAAGTACTCTGTGGGTACAAAAAAAAGTATGAAAAAAAACGTTTGTAATACTCTTTGAAGTACTGACGTGATATCGACCAAAATGATAAATAAGGCACGCCGGCGCAAACGGCAAGCAAAACGGAGCCCATAATGGCCATGTACAAGGAATCAAAACTCACACCGTTAAGTACTCTATGGGTACAAAAAAAGTTGCGAAAAAAAAAGTTTGTAATTCTCTTTGAAGTACTGATGTGATATCGACCAGAACGATAAATAAGGCACGCCGGCGCAAACGGCAAACAAAACGGAGGACAGAATCACACCGTTAAGTACTCTATGGGTACAAAAATAAGTACGAAATAAAACGTTTGTAATTCTCTTTGAAGTACTGATGTGATATCGACCAGAACGATAAATAAGGCACGCCGGCACAAACGGCTTGCTAAACGGAGGCCAGAATGGCCTTGTACAAGGAATCAAAAATCACACCGTTAAGTACTCTATAGGTACACAAAAGAGTAAGAAAAAAAAATGTTTGTAATTCTCTTTGAAGTACTGATGTGATATCGACCATAACGATAAATAAGGCACACCGGCGCACACGGCAAGCAAAACGGAGGCCATAATGGACTTGCACAAGGAATCAAAAATCACACCGTTAAGTACTCTCTGGGTATGAAAAAAAGTACGAAAAAAAACGTTTGTAATTCTCTTTGTAGTACTGATGTGATATAGACCAAAACGGTAAATAAGGCACGCCGGCGCAAACGGCAAGCAAAACGGAGGCCAGAATGGTCTTGTACAAGGAATCAAAAATCACACAGTTAAGTACTCTATGGGTATGAAAAAAAATGTTTGTAATTCTCTTTGAAGTACTGATGTGATATCGACCAGACGATAAATAAGGCATGCGGCATAAACGGCAAGTAAAACGGAGGCGAATGGCCTTGTACAAGGAATCAAAAATCACACAGTTAAGTACTCTATGGGTACGAAAAAAATATGAAAAAATGTTTGTAATTCTCTTTGAAATCTTGATGTGATATCGACGAGCGATAAATAAGGCACGCCGGGCAAACGGCAAGCAAAATGGAGGCGAATGGCCTTGTACAAGGAATCAAAATTACACAGTTAAGTACTATATGGGTACGAAAAAAGTATGAAAGGAAACATTTGTAATTCTCTTTGAAATCTTGATGTGGTATCGACGAGCGATAAATAAGGCATGCCGCGCAAACGGCAAGCAAAACGGAGGCCATAATGGCCTTGTAGAAGGAATCAAAATCACACCGTTAAGTACTCTATGGGTACAAAAAGCGTAAAAAAACATTTGTAATTCTCTTTGAAATCTTGATGTGATATCGACCGACGATAAATAAGGCACCCGGCATAACGGCAAGCAAAACGGAGGATGAATCACACCGTTAAGTACTCTATGGGTACAAAAATAAGTATGAAATAAAACGTTTGTAATTCACTTTGAAATCTTGATGTGATATCGACGAGCGATAAATAAGGCATGCCGGCACAAACGGCAAGCAAAACGGAGGCCAAAATGGCCTTGTACAATGAATCAAAAATCACAGCTAGTACTTTTATTGGCGAAACAAAAGTCTGTGTAATTCTCTTTGAAATCTTGATGTGATGTCGACGAGCGATAAATAAGGCACGCGGCGCAAACGGCAAGTAAAACGGAGGCGAATGGCCTTGTACAAGGAATCAAAAATCACACAGTTAAGTACACTATGGGTACGAAAAAAGTACGAAAAAACGTTTGTAATTCTCTTTGAAGTACTGATGTGGTATCGACTAGAACGATAAATAAGGTAAGCCGGCGCAAACGGCAAGCAAAACGGAGGTCAGAATAGCCTTGTACAAGGAATCAAAAATCACACCGTTAAGTACTCTATGGGTACAGAAAAGAGTAAGAAAAATACGTTTGTAATTCTCTTTGAAGTACTGATGTGATATCGACCAGAACGATAAATAAGGCACGCCGGCGCAAACGGCAAGCAAGACGGAGGCTAGAATGGCCTTGTAAAAGGAATAAAAAATCACATAGTTAAGTACTCAATGGGTACGAAAAAAAGTACGAAAAAAACGTTTGTAATTCTCTTTGAAGTACTGATGTGATATCGACCATAACGATAAATATGGCACGCCGGCGCAAACGGCAAGCAAAACGGAGTCCAGAATGGCCTTGTACAAGGAATCAAAAATCACATAGTTAAGTACTCTATGGGTATGAAAAAAAACGTTTGTAATTCTCTTTGAAGTATTGATGTGGTATCGAACAGAACGATAAATAAAGTACACCGGCGCAATCGGTAAGCAAAACGGAGGTCAGAATGGCCTTGTACAAGGAATCAAAAATCACACCGTTAAATACTCTATGGGTACCAAAAAGAGTACGAAAAAAAACCTGTGTAATTCTCTTTGAAGTACAGATGTGATATCGGCGAGCGATAAATAAGGCACGCTGCGCAAAAGGCAAGCAAAACGGATGCGAATGGCATTGTACAAGGAATCAAAAATCACACCGTTAAGTACTCTATGGGTACAAAAAGAGTATGAAAAAAACGTTTGTAATTCTCTTTGAAATACTGATGTGATATCGACCAGAACGATAAATAAGGCACGCCACAGCAAACGGCAAGCAAAACGGAGGCCAGAATGGCCTTGTACAAGGAATCAAAAATCACACAGTTAAGTACTCTATGGGTACGAAAAAAACTACGAAAAAAAATGTTTTTAATTCTCTTTGAAGTACTAATGTGATATCGACCAGAACGATAAATAAGGCACGCCGGCGCAAACGGCAAGCAAAACGGAGGCTAGAATGGCCTCGTACAAGGTATCCAAAGTCTCACCGTTAAGTACTCTATGGGTACTAAAAAAGTATGAAAAAAAACGTTTGTAATTCTCTTTGAAGTACAGACGTGATATCGACCAGAACGATAAATAAGGCACGCCGGCGCAAACGGCAAGCAAAACGGAGGCCAGAATGGCCTTGTACAAGGAATCAAAATTCACACCGTTAAGTAGTGTATGGGTACAAAAAAAAGTTACGGAAATAAAAGTGTGTAATTCTATTTGAAGTACTGATGTGATATCGACCAAAACGATAAATAAGGCACGCCGGCGCAAACGGCTAGCAAAACGGAGGCCAGAATCACACTGTTAAGCACTCTATGGGTACAAAAATAAGTACGAAAAAAAAACGTTTGTAATTCTCTTTGAATTACTGATGTGATATCGACCAGAACGATAAATAAGGCACGCCGGCGCAAACAGCAAGCAAAACGGAGGCCAGAATGGCCTTGTACAAGGAATCAAAAATCACACCGTTAAGTACTCTATGGGTACAAAAAGGGAGCGGAAACGTTTGTAATTCTCTTTGAAATCTTGATGTGATATCGACGAGCGATAAATAAGACGCGCGCATAACGGCAAACAAAACGGAGGTCATAATGGCCTTGTACAAGGAATCAAAAATCACACAGTTAAGTACTTTATGGGTACGAAAAAAAGTATGAAAAAAACCTTTGTAATTCTCTTTGAAGTACTGATGTGGTATCGACCAGAACAATAAATAAGGTACGCCGGCACAAACGGCAAGCAAAACGGAGGTCAGAATGGCCGTGTGCGAGGAATCAAAAATCACACCGTTAAGTACTCTATTGGTACAAAACAAAGTACGAAAAATAAAAGTTTGTAATTCTCATTGAAGTACTGATGTGTTATCGACCAGAACGATAAATAAGGCATGCCGGCACAAACGGCAAGCAAAACGGAGGCCAAAATGGACTTGTACAAGGAATAAAAAACCACACCGTTACGTACTCTATGGGTACCAAAAAGAGTACGAAAAAAAACGTTAGTAATTCTCTTTGAAGTACTGATGTGATATCGACCAGAACGATAAATAAGGCATGCCGGCGCAAACGGCAAGCAAAACGGAGGCTAGAATGGCCTTGTACAAGGAATTGAAAATCACACAGTTAAGTACTCTATGGGTACGAAAAAAAGTACGAAAAAAAAATTTGAAATTCTCTTTGAAGTACTGATGTGATATCGACCAGAACGATAAATAAGGCACGCCGGCGCAAACGGCAAGCAAAACGGAGGCCAGAATGGCATTGTACAAGGTATCAAAAATCACACCGTTAAGTACTTTGTGGGTACAAAAAAAAGTATGAAAAAAAACGTTTGTAATACTCTTTGAAGTACTGACGTGATATCGGCCAAAATGATAAATAAGGCACGCCGGCGCAAACGGCAAGCAAAACGGAGCCCAGAATGGCCATGTACAAGGAATCAAAATTCACACCGTTAAGTACTCTATGGGTACAAAAAAAGTTACGAAAAAAAAGTTTGTAATTCTCTTTGAAGTACTGATGTGATATCGACCAGAACGATAAATAAGGCACGCCGGCGCAAACGGCAAGCAAAACGGAGGACAAAATCACACCGTTAATACTCTATGGGTACAAAAATAAGTACGAAATAAAACGTTTGTAATTCTCTTTGAAGTACTGATGTGATATCGACCAGAACGATAAATAAGGCACGCCGGCACAAACGGCTTGCTAAACGGAGGCCAGAATGGCCTTGTACAAGGAATCAGAAATCACACCGTTATGTACTCTATAGGTACACAAAAGAGTAAGAAAAAAAAATGTTTGTAATTCTCTTTGAAGTACTGATGTGATATCGACCATAACGATAAATAAGGCACACCGGCGCACACGACAAGCAAAACGGAGGCTATAATGGACTTGCACAAGGAATCAAAAATCATACCGTTAAGTACTCTATGGGTATGAAAAAAAGTACGAAAAAAACGTTTGTAATTCTCTTTGAAGTACTGATGTGATATAGACCAAAACGGTAAATAAGGCACGCCGGCGCAAACGGCAAGCAAAACGGAGGCCAGAATGGCCTTGTACAAGGAATCAAATATCACACAGTTAAGTACTCTATGGGTACGAAAAAAAGTACGAAATAAATCGTTTGTAATTCTCTTTGAATTACTGATGTGATATCGACCAGACGATAAATAAGGCACGCCGGCACAAACGGCAAGTAAAACGGAGGCCATAATGGCCTTGTACAAGGAATCAAAAGTCACACAGTTAAGTACTCTATGGGTACGAAAAAAAGTCTGAAAAAAATGTTTGTAATTCTCTTTGAAATCTTGATGTGATATCGACGAGCGATAAATAAGGCACGCCGGCGCAAACGGCAAGCAAAATGGAGGCCAGAATGGCCTTGTACAAGGAATCAAAAATCACACAGTTAAGTACTATATGGGTACGAAAAAAAGTATGAAAGAAAACATTTGTAATTCTCTTTGAAGTACTGATGTGGTATCGACCAGAACGATAAATAAGGCATGCCGGCGCAAACGGCAAGCAAAACGGAGGCCATAATGGCCTTGTAGAAGGAATAAAAAATCACACCGTTAAGTAATCTATGGGTACAAAAAAGAGTACAAAAAAACATTTGTAATTCCCTTTGAAGTACAGATGTGATATCGACCAGAACGATAAATAAGGCACGCCGGCGCAAACGGCAAGCAAAACGGAGGACAGAATCACACCGTTAAGTACTCTATGGGTACAAAAATAAGTACGAAATAAAACGTTTGTAATTCTCTTTGAAGTACTGATGTGATATCGACTAGAACGATAAATAAGGCACGCCGGCACAAACGGCTTGCTAAACGGAGGCCATAATGGCCTTGTACAAGGAATCAAAAATCACACCGTTAAGTACTCTATAGGTACAAAAGAGTAAGAAAAAAAAATGTTTGTAATTCTCTTTGAAGTACTGATGTGATATCGACCATAACGATAAATAAGGCACGCCGGCGCAAAGCAAGCAAAACGGAGGCCAGAATGGTCTTGTACAAGGAATCAAAAATCACACGGTTAAGTACTCTATGGGTATGAAAAAAATGTTTGTAATTCTCTTTGAAATCTTGATGTGATATCGACCATAACGATAAATAAAACGCGCGCATAAACGGCAAGCAAAAGCGGATGTCGAATGGCCTTGTACAAGGAATCAAAAATCACACCGTTAAGTACTCTATGGGTACCAAAAAGTCTGACGTTGTAATTCTCTTTGAAATCTTGATGTGATATCGACCGAGCGATGAATAATTCACGCCGGCATAAGCGGCAAGCGAAACGGAGGCCGAATGGCCTTGTACAAGGAATCAAAAATCACACCATTAAGTACTCTATGGGTACAAAAAAGTATGAAAAAAATGTTTGTAATTCTCTTTGAAATCTTGATGTGATATCGACGAGCGATAAATAAGGCACCCGGGCAAACGGCAAGCAAAACGGAGGCCAGAATGGCCTTGTACAAGGAATCAAAAATCACACAGTTAAGTACTCTATGGGTACCAAAAGAGTACGAAAAAAGCGTTTGTAATTCTCTTTGAAGTACTGATGTGATATCGACCAGAACGATAAATAAGGCACGCCAGCGCAAACGGCAATCAAAACGGAGGCCAGAATGGCCTTGTACAAGGAATAAAAAATGACACAGTTATGTACTTTATGGGTACGAAAAAGTACGAAAAAAAACGTTTGTAATTCTCTTTGAAGTACTGATGTGATATCGACCAGAACGATAAATAAGGCACGCCGGCGCAAACGGCAAGCAAAATGGAGGCCAGAATGGCCTTGTACAAGGAATAAAAAATCACACAGTTAAGTACTCTATGGGTACGGAAAAAAAGTATGAAAAAACGTTTCTAATTCTCTTTAAAGTATTGATGTGGTATCGCCCAGAACGATAAATAAGGTACGCCGGCGCAAACGGCAAGCAAAACGGAGGTCAGAATGGCCTTGTACAAGTAATCAAAAATCACACCGTTAAGTACTCTATGGGAACAAAACAAAGTATGAAAAAAAATGTTTGTAATTCTCATTGAAGTACTGATGTGTTATCGACCATAACGATAAATAAGCCACGCCGGCGCAAACGGCAAGCAAAACGGAGGCCATAATGGCCTTGTAGAAGGAATCAAAAATCACACCGTTAAGTACTCTATGTGTACGAAAAAAAACGTTTGTAATTCTCTTTGAAGTACTGATGTGATATCGACCAGAACGATAAATAAGGCACGCTGGCGCAAACGGCTAGCAAAACGGAGGCCAGAATGGGCTTGTACAAGGAATCAAAAATCACACAGTTAAGTACTCTATGGGTACGAAAAAAAGTCTGCGTTTGTAATTCTCTTTGAAATCTTGATGTGATATCGACGAGCGATAAATAAAACCGGCATAAACGGCAAGCAAAACGGAGGCTAGAATGGCCTTGTAAAAGGAATCAAAAATCCACAGTTAAGTACTCTATGGGTTCGAAAAAAATACGGAAAAAATGTTTGTAATTCTCTTTGAAATCTTGATGTGATATCGACGAGCGATAAATAAAACCGCCGGTATAAGCGGCAAGCAAAACGGAAGCAGAATGGCCTTGTACAAGTAATCAAAATCACCAGTTAAGTTCTCTATGGGTACGAAAAAAAGTACGAAAAAACGTTTGTAATTCTCTTTGAAATCTTGATGTGATATCGACGAGCGATAAATAAGGCACGCCGGCATAAACGGCAAGCAAAACGGAGGCGAATGGCCTTGTACAATGAATCAAAATCACACCGTTAAGTACTCTATGGGTACAAAAAAGTCTGAACGTTTGTAATTCCTTTGAAGTACTGATGTGATATCGACCGAATGATAAATAAGGCACGCCGGGCAGCGGCAAGCAAAACGGAGGCGAATGGCCTTGTACAAGAATCAAAAATCACACCGTTAAGTACTCTATGGGTAAAAAAAAGTCTGGAAACGTTTGTAAATTCCCTTTGAAGTATTGATGTGATATCGACCATAAAGATAAATAAGGACGCCGGCGAAACGGCAAGCAAAACGGAGGCGAATGGCCTTGTTCAAGAATCAAAAATCACACCGTTAAGTACTCTATGGGTACAAAAAAGTCTGAAAAAATCGTTTGTAATTCTCTTTGAAGTATTGATGTGATATCGACGAGCGATAAATAAGGCACGCCGGCGTAAACGGCAAGCAAAACGGAGGCGAATGGCCTTGTACAATGAATCAAAAATCACACCGTTAAGTACTCTATGGGTACCAAAAAAAGTATGAAAAACGTTTGTAATTCCCTTTGAAGTACTGATGTGATATCGACCAGAACGATAAATAAGGCTCGCCGGCGCAAACGGTAAGCAAAACGGAGGCCAGAATGGCCTTGTACAAGGAATCAAAATTCACACCGTAAAGTACTCTATGTGTACAAAACAAGTTACGGAAATAAAAGTGTGTAATTCTCTTTGTAGTACTGATGTGATTTCGACCAGAATGATAAATAAGGCACGCCGGCGCAAACGGCAAGCAAAACGGAGGCCAGAATGGCCTTGTACAATGAATCAAAAATCACACCGTTAAATACTCTATGGGTACAAAAAAGAGTATGAAAAAAAACGTTTGTAATTCCCTTTGAAGTACTGATGTGATATCGACCAGAACGATAAATAAGGCTCGCCGGCGCAAACGGTAAGCAAAACGGAGGCCAGAATGGCCTTGTACAAGGAATCAAAATTCACACCGTAAAGTACTCTATGGGTACAAAACAAGTTACGGAAATAAAAGTGTGTAATTCTCTTTGAAGTACTGATGTGATATCGACCAGAACGATAAAGAAGGCACGCCGGCGCAAACGGCAAGCAAAACGGAGGCTAGAATCACACCGTTAAGTACTCAATGGGTACAAAAATAAGTACGAAAAAAAACGTTTGTAATTCTCTTTGAATTACTGATGTGATATCGACCAGAACGATAAATAAGGCACGCCGCCGCAAACGGCAAGCAAAACGGAGGCCAGAATGGCCTTGTACAAGGAATCATAAATCACACCGTTAAGTACTCTGTGGGTACAAAAAAGGGAACGGAAAAAAACGTTTGTAATTCTCTTTGAAGTACTGATGTGATATCGACCAGAACGATAAATAAGGCACGCCGGTGCAAACGGCAAACAAAACGGAGGCCATAATGGCCTTGTACAAGGAATCAAAAATCAGACAGTTAAGTACTTTATGGGTACGAAAAAAAGTATGAAAAAAACGTATGTAATTCTCTTTGAAGTACTGATGTGGTATCGACCAGAACAATAAATAAGGTACGCCGGCGCAAACGGCAAGCAAAACGGAGGTCAGAATGGCCGTGTACGAGGAATCAAAAATCACACCGTTAAGTACTCTATTGGTACAAAACAAAGTACGAAAAAAAGTTTGTAATTCTCATTGAAGTACTGATGTGGTATCGCCCAGAACGATAAATAAGGCATGCCGGCACAAACGGTAAGCAAAACGGAGGCCAGAATGGCCTTGTACAAGGAATGAAAAACCACACCGTTAAGTACTCTATGGGTACCAAAAAGAGTACGAAAAAAAACGTTTGTAATTCTCTTTAAAGTATTGATGTGGTATCGCCCAGAACGATAAATAAGGTACGCCGGCGCAAACGGCAAGCAAAAAACGGAGGTCAGAATGGCCTTGTACAAGGAATCAAAAATCACACCGTTAAGTACTCTATTGGTACAAAACAAAGTACGAAAAAAAAAGTTTGTAATTCTCATTGAAGTACTGATGTGGTATCGACCAGAACGATAAATAAGGCACGTCGGCGCAAACGGCAAGCAAAACGGAGGCCAGAATGGCATTGTACAAGGTATCAAAAATCACACCGTTAAGTACTCTGTGGGTACAAAAAAAAAGTATGATAAAAAACGTTTGTAATTCTCTTTAAAGTACTGACGTGATATCGACCAGAATGATAATAAGGCACGCCGGCGCAAAAGGCAAGCAAAACGGAGGCCAGAATGCCCTTGTACAAGGAATCAAAATTAACACCGTTAAGTACTCTATGGGTACAAAAAAAGTTACGAAAAAAAAGTTTGTAATTCTCTTTGAAGTACTGATGTGATATCGACCAAAACGATAAATAAGGCACGCCGGCGCAAACTGCAAGCAAAACGGAGGACAGAATCACACCGTTAAGTACTCTATGGGTACAAAAATAAGTACGAAAAAAAACGTTTGTAATTCCCTTTGAAGTACTGATGTGATATCGACCAAAACGATAAATAAGGCACGCCGGCACAAACGGCTAGCAAAACGGAGGCCAGAATGGCCTTGTACAAGGAATAAAAAATGACACCGTTAAGTACTCTATAGGTACAAAAAAGAGTAAGAAAAGAAACGTTTGTAATTCTCTTTGAAGTACTGATGTGATATCGACCATAACGATAAATGAGGCACACCGGCGCAAACGGCAAGCAAAATGGAGGCCAGAATGGCCTTGTACAAGGAATCAAAAATCACACAGTTAAGTAATCTATGGGTACGAAAAAAAGTATGAAAAAAAACATTTGTAATTCTCTTTGAAGTACTGATGTGATATCGACCATAACGATAAATAAGGCACGCCGGCGCAAACGGCAAGCAAAACGGAGGCCAGAATGGCCTTGTTGAAGGAATCAAATATCATACCGTTAAGTACTCTATGGGTAGAAAAAATAGTACGAAAAAACGTTTGTAATTCCCTTTGAAGTACTGATGTGATATCGACCAGAACGATAAATAAGGCACGCCGGCGCAAACGGCAAGCGAAACGGAGGCCAGAATGGCCTTGTACAAGGAATCAAAAATCACACCGTTAAGTACTCTATGGATTCAAAAAAGAGTACGAAAAAAATGTTTGTAATTCTCTTTGAAGTACTGATGTGATATCGACCAGAACGATAAATAAGGCACGCCAGCGCAAACGGCAATAAAAACGGAGGCCAGAATGGCATTGTACAAGGAATCAAAAATCACACAGTTAAGTACTCTATTGGTACGAAAAAAAAGTACTAAAAAAAACGTTTGTAATTCTCTTTGAAGTACTGATGTGCTATCGACCAGAACGATAAATAAGGCACGCCGGCGCAAACGGCAAGGAAAACAGAGGCCAGAATGGCCTTGTACAAGGAATAAAAAATCACACAGTTAAGTACTCTATGGGTACGAAAAAAAGTATGAAAAAAAATGCTTGTAATTCTCTTTAAAGTATTGATGTGGTATCGCCCAGAACGATAAATAAGGTACGCCGGCGCAAACGGCAACCAAAACGGAGGTCAGAATGGCCTTGTACAAGGAATCAAAAATCACACCGTTAAGTACTCTATGGGAACAAAAGAAAGTATGAAAAAAAATGTTTGTAATTCTCATTGAAGTACTGATGTGTTATCGACCATAACAATAAATAAGGCACGCCGGCGCAAACGACAAGCAAAACGGAGGCCAGAATGGCCTTGTAGAAGGAATCAAAAATCACACCGTTAAGTACTCTATGGGTACAAAAAAGAGTACGAAAAAAAATGTTTGTAATTCCCTTTTAAGTACTGATGTGATATCGACAAAAACGATAAATAAGGCACGCTGGCGCAAACGGCAAGCAAAACGGAGGCCAGAATGGCCTTGTACAATGAATCAAAAATCACACCGTTAAGTACTCTATGGGTATAAAAAAGTGTACGAAAAAAAACGTTTGTAATTCCCTTTGAAGTACTGATGTGATATCGACCAGAACGATAAAAAAGGCACGCCGGCGCAAACGGCAAGCAAAACGGAGGCCAGAATGGCCTTGTACAAGGAATCAAAAATCACACCGTTAAGTACTCTATGGGTACAAAAAGTCTGCGTTTGTAAATTCCTTGGAAATACGGATGTGATATTGACGAACGATAAATAAAACGCCCGCGCAAATGGCTAGGCGAGGCCGAATGGCCTTGTACAAGAATCAAAAATCACACCGTTAAGTACTCTATGGTGCTGAAAAAACGTTTGTAATTCTCATTGAAATCTTGATGTGTTATCGACCATAACGATAAATAAGGCATGCCGGTATAAGCAGCCGACAAAGCGGAGGCGAAATGGCCTTGTAGAAGAATCAAAAATCACACCGTTACGTACTCTATGGGTACAAAAAAAGTCTGAAAAAATGTTTGTAATTCCCTTTGAAGTACTGATGTGATATCGACCAGAACGATAAATAAGGCTCGCCGGCGCAAACGGTAAGCAAAACGGAGGCCAGAATGGCCTTGTACAAGGAATCAAAATTCACACCGTAAAGTACTCTATGTGTACAAAACAAGTTACGGAAATAAAAGTGTGTAATTCTCTTTGTAGTACTGATGTGATTTCGACCAGAATGATAAATAAGGCACGCCGGCGCAAACGGCAAGCAAAACGGAGGCCAGAATGGCCTTGTACAATGAATCAAAAATCACACCGTTAAGTACTCTATGGGTACAAAAAAGAGTATGAAAAAAAACGTTTGTAATTCCCTTTGAAGTACTGATGTGATATCGACCAGAACGATAAATAAGGCTCGCCGGCGCAAACGGTAAGCAAAACGGAGGCCAGAATGGCCTTGTACAAGGAATCAAAATTCACACCGTAAAGTACTCTATGGGTACAAAACAAGTTACGGAAATAAAAGTGTGTAATTCTCTTTGAAGTACTGATGTGATATCGACCAGAACGATAAAGAAGGCACGCCGGCGCAAACGGCAAGCAAAACGGAGGCTAGAATCACACCGTTAAGTACTCTATGGGTACAAAAATAAGTACGAAAAAAAACGTTTGTAATTCTCTTTGAATTACTGATGTGATATCGACCAGAACGATAAATAAGGCACACCGCCGCAAACGGCAAGCAAAACGGAGGCCAGAATGGCCTTGTACAAGGAATCAAAAATCGCACCGTAAAGTACTCTGTGGGTACAAAAAAGGGAACGGAAAAAAACGTTTGTAATTCTCTTTGAAGTACTGATGTGATATCGACCAGAACGATAAATAAGGCACGCCGGTGCAAACGGCAAACAAAACGGAGGCCATAATGGCCTTGTACAAGGAATCAAAAATCAGACAGTTAAGTACTTTATGGGTACGAAAAAAGTATGAAAAAAAACGTTTGTAATTCTCTTTGAAGTACCGATGTGGTATCGACCAGAACAATAAATAAGGAACGCCGGCGCAAACGGCAAGCAAAACGGAGGTCAGAATGGCCGTGTACGAGGAATCAAAAATCACACCGTTAAGTACTCTATTGGTACAAAACAAAGTACGAAAAAAAAGTTTGTAATTCTCATTGAAGTACTGATGTGGTATCGCCCAAAACGATAAATAAGGCATGCCGGCTAAAACGGCAAGCAAAACGGAGGCCAGAATGGCCTTGTACAAGGAATGAAAAACCACACCGTTAAGTACTCTATGGGTACCAAAAAGAGTACGAAAAAAAACGTTTGTAATTCTCTTTAAAGTATTGATGTGGTATCGCCCAGAACGATAAATAAGGTACGCCGGCGCAAAAGGCAAGCAAAACGGAGGCCAGAATGCCCTTGTACAAGGAATCAAAATTCACACCGTTAAGTACTCTATGGGTACAAAAAAAGTTACGAAAAAAAGTTTGTAATTCTCTTTGAAGTACTGATGTGATATCGACCAAAACGATAAATAAGGCACGCCGGCGCAAACGACAAGCAAAACCGAGGACAGAATCACACCGTTAAGTACTCTATGGGTACAAAAATAAGTACGAAAAAAAACGTTTGTAATTCTCTTTGAAGTACTGATGTGATATCGACCAGAACGATAAATAAGGCACGCCGGCACAAACGGCTAGCAAAACGGAGGCCAGAATGGCCTTGTACAAGGAATAAAAAATGACACCGTTAAGTACTCTATAGGTACAAAAAAGAGTAAGAAAAGAAACGTTTGTAATTCTCTTTGAAGTACTGATGTGATATCGACCATAACGATAAATAAGGCACACCGGCGCAAACGGCAAGCAAAACGGAGGCGAGAATGGCCTTGTTGAAGGAATCAAATATCATACCGTTAAGTACTCTATGGGTAGAAAAAAGAGTACGAAAAAAACGTTTGTAATTCCCTTTGAAGTACTGATGTGATATCGACCAGAACGATAAATAAGGCACGCCGGCGCAAACGGCAAGCGAAACGGAGGCGAATGGCCTTGTACAAGAATCAAAAATCACACCGTTAAGTACTCTATGGGTACAAAAAAGTCTGAAAAAAATGTTTGTAATTCTCTTTGAAATCTTGATGTGATATCGACCGAGCGATAAATAAAGCGCCGGTATAAGCGGCAAGCAAAAGCGGAGGCGAGAATGGCCTTGTACAAGGAATCAAAAATCACACCGTTAAGTACTCTATGGGTACCAAAAAGTCACAACGTTTGTAATTCTCTTTGAAATCTTGATGTGATATCGACGGAGCGATAAATAAGGCACGCCCGGTATAAGCGGCAATCAAAAGCGGAGGCGAATGGCATTGTACAAGGAATCAAAAATCACACGTTAAGTACTCTATAGGTACGAAAAAAGTACTAAAAAAGCGTTTGTAATTCTCTTTGAAATCTTGATGTGATATCGACGAGCGATAAATAAGGACGCCGGTACGGCAAGCAAGGAAAGCGGAGGCGAATGGCCTTGTACAAGGAATAAAAAATCACACAGTTAAGTACTCTATGGGTACGAAAAAAAGTATGAAAAAAACGCTTGTAATTCTCTTTAAAGTATTGATGTGGTATCGCCGAGCGATAAATAAGGTACGCCGGCGCAAACGGCAACCAAAACGGAGGTCAGAATGGCCTTGTACAAGGAATCAAAAATCACACCGTTAAGTACTCTATGGGAACAAAACAAAGTATGAAAAAAATGTTTGTAATTCTCATTGAAGTACTGATGTGTTATCGACCAGAACGATAAATAAGGCACGCCGGCGCAAACGGCAAGCAAAACGGAGGCCAGAATGGCCTTGTACAAGGAATCAAAAATCACACCGTTAAGTACTCTATGGGTACAAGAAAGAGTACGAAAAAACGTTTGTAATTCTCTTTGAAGTACTGATGTGATATCGACCAGAACGATAAATAAGGCACGCCGGCGCAAACGGCAAGCAAAACGGAGGCCAGAATGGCCTTGTACAAGGAATCAAAAATCACACCGTTAAGTACTCTATGGGTACGAAAAAAAGTACGAAAAAAAACGTTTGTAATTCCTTTGAAGTACTGATGTGATATCGACCAGAACGATAAATAAGGCACGCCGGCGCAAACGGCAAGCAAAACGGAGGCCAGAATGGCCTTGTACAAGGAATCAAAAATCACACCGTTAAGTACTCTATGGGTACAAAAAAGGGTACAAAAAAAAACGTTTGTAATTCTCTTTGAAGTACTGATGTGATATCGACCAGAACGATAAATAAGGCACGCCGCTATAAGCGGCAAGAAGCGAATGGCCTTGTACAAGAATCAAAAATCACACCGTTAAGTACTCTATGGGTACAAAAAAGTATGAAAAAAATGTTTGTAATTCTCTTTGAAATCTTGATGTGATATCGACGAGCGATAAATAAAACACGCGCATAAGCGGCAAGCAAAAGCGGAGGCCGAATGGCCTTGTACAATGAATCAAAAATCACACCGTTAAGTACTCTATGGGTACAAAAAAAGTCTGAAAAAAACGTTTGTAATTCTCTTTGAAGTCTTGATGTGATATCGACCGAGCGATAAAAAAGGCCGCCGGCACAAGCGGCAAGCAAAAGCGGGCCATAATGGCCTTGTACAAGGAATCAAAAATCACACCGTTAAGTACTCTATGGGTACAAAAAAAGTATGAAAAAAAACGTTTGTAATTCTCTTTGAAATCTTGATGTGATATCGACCAGAACGATAAATAAGGCACGCCGGCGCAAACGGCAAGCAAAACGGAGGCCAGAATGGCCTTGTACAAGGAATCAAAAATCACACAGTTAAGTACTCTATGGGTACGAAAAAAAGTACGAAAAAAAGCGTTTGTATTTCTCTTTGAAGTACTGATGTGATATCGACCAGAACGATAAATAAGGCACGCCGGCGCAAACGGCAAGCAAAACGGAGGCCAGAATGGCCTTGTACAAGGAATCAAAAATCAGTTAAGTACTCTATGGGTACTGAAAGCGTTTGTAATTCTCTTTGAAATCTTGATGTGATATCGACCGAACGATAAATAAAACGCCGGCACAAGCGGCAAGCAAAGCGGAGGCTAGAATGGCCTTGTACAAGGAATCAAAAATCACACGGTTAAGTACTCTATGGGTACGAAAAAAATACGAAAAAAAACATTTGTAATTCTCTTTGAAGTACTGATGTGATATCGACCAGAACGATAAATAAGGCACGCCGGCGCAAACGGCAAGCAAAACGGAGGCCAGAATGGCCTTGTACAATGAATCAAAAATCACACAGTTAAGTACTCTATGGGTACGAAAAAAAGTGAAAAAACATTTGTAATTCTCTTTGAAGTACTGATGTGATATCGACCAGAACGATAAATAAGGTACGCCGGCACAAACGGCAAGCAAAACGGAGGTCAGAATGGCCTTGTACAAGGAATCAAAAATCACACAGTTAAGTACTCTATGGGTACAAAACAAAGTATGAAAAAAAAACTTTGTAATTCTCTTTGAAGTACTGATGTGATATCGACCAGAACGATAAATAAGGCACGCCGGCGCAAACGGCAAGCAAAACGGAGGCCAAAATGGCCTTGTACAAGGAATCAAAAATCACACAGTTAAGTACTCTATGGGTACAAAAAAAAGTATGAAAAAAAACGTTTGTAATTCTCTTTAAAGTATTGATGTGATATCGACCAGAACGATAAATAAGGTACGCCGGCGCAAACGGCAAGCAAAACGGAGGCCAGAATGGCCTTGTACAAGGAATCAAAAATCACACCGTTAAGTACTCTATTGGTACAAAACAACATACGAAAAAAAAAGTTTGTAATTCTCTTTAAAGTATTGATGTGGTATCGCCCAGAACGATAAATAAGGTACGCCGGCGCAAACGGCAAGCAAAACGGAGGTCAGAATGGCCTTGTACAAGGAATCAAAAATCACACCGTTAAGTACTCTATTGGTACAAAACAAAGTACGAAAAAAAAAGTTTGTAATTCTCATTGAAGTACTGATGTGGTATCGACCAGAACGATAAATAAGGCACGGCGGCGCAAACGGCAAGCAAAACGGAGGCCAGAATGGCCTTGTACAAGGAATCAAAATTCACTCAGTTAAGTACTCAATGGGTACCAAAAAGAGTACGAAAAAAAATGTTTGTAATTCTCTTTGAAGTACTGATGTGATATCGACCAGAACGATAAATAAGGCACGCCGGCTCAAACGGCAAGCAAAACGGAGGCCAGAATGGCCTTGTACAAGGAATCAAAAATCACTCAGTTAACTACTCTATGTGTACGAAAAAAGTACGAAAAAAACGTTTGTAATTCTCTTTGAAGTACTGATGTGATATCGACCAGAACGATAAATAAGACATGCCGGCGCAAACGGCAAGCAAAACGGAGGCCAGAATGGTCTTGTACAAGGAATCAAAAATCACACCGTTAAGTACTCTATGGGTACAAAAAAGAGTACGAAAAAAACGTTTGTAATTCTCTTTGAAGTACTGATGTGATATCGACCAGAACGATAAATAAGGCACGCCGGCGCAAACGGCAAGCAAAACGGAGGCCAGAATGGCCTTGTACAAGGAATCAAAAATCACACAATTAATTACTCTATGGGTACAAAAAAGAGTACGAAAAAAACGTTTGTAATTCTCTTTGAAGTACTGATGTGATATCGACCAGAACGATAAATAAGGCACGCCGGCGCAAACGGCAAGCAAAACGGAGGCCAGAATGGCCTTGTACAAGGAATCAAAAATCACACGTTAAGTACTCTATGGGTACGAAAAAGTCTGAAAAAATCGTTTGTAATTCTCTTGGAAATCTTGATGTGATATCGACGAGAATGATAAATAAGGCACGGGCATAAGCAAAGCAAAGCGGAGGCGGAATGGCCTTGTACAAGGAATCAAAAATCACTCGATTAAGTACTCTATGGGTACGAAAAAAGTCTGAAAAAACATTTGTAATTCTCTTTGAAATCTTGATGTGATTTCGACAAAACGATAAATAAGGCATGCGGCACAAGCGGCAAGCAAAACGGAGGCCAGAATGGCCTTGTACAAGGAATCAAAAATCACACAGTTAAGTACTCTATGGGTACGAAAAAAAGTACGAAAAAATTCTCTTTGAAGTACTGATGTGATATCGACCAGAACGATAAATAAGGCACGCCGGCGCAAACGGCAAGCAAAACGGAGGCCAGAATGGCCTTGTAAAGGAATCAAAAATCACACAGTTAAGTACTTTATGGGTACGAAAAAAAGTACGAAAAAAAACGTTTGTAATTCTCTTTGAAGTACTGATGTGATATCGACCAGAACGATAAATAAGGCACGCCGGCGCAAACGGCAAGCAAAACGGAGGCCAGAATGGCCTTGTACAAGGAATAAAAAATCACACAGTTAACTACTCTATGGGTACGGAAAAAAAGTATGAAAAAAACGTTTCTAATTCTCTTTAAAGTATTGATGTGGTATCGACCAGAACGATAAATAAGGTACGCCGGCGCAAACGGCAAGCAAAACGGAGGTCAGAATGGCCTTGTACAAGTAATCAAAAATCACACCGTTAAGTACTCTATGGGAACAAAACAAAGTATGAAAAAAAATGTTTGTAATTCTCATTGAAGTACTGATGTGTTATCGATCATAACGATAAATAAGGCACGCCGGCGCAAACGGCAAGCAAAATGGAGGCCATAATGGCCTTGTTGAAGGAATCACAAATCACACCGTTAAGTACTCTATGGGTACAAAAAAGAGTACAAAAAAAACATTTGTAATTCCCTTTGAAGTACTGATGTGATATCGACCAGAACGATAAATAAGGCACGCCGGCGCAAACGGCAAGCAAAACGGAAGCCAGAATGGCCTTGTACAATGAATCAAAAATCACACCGTTAAGTAATCTATGGGTACAAAAAAGTACGAAAAAAACGTTTGTAATTCTCTTTGAAATCTTGATGTGATATCGACGAGCGATAAATAAGGCAAGCCGGTATAAGCGGCAAGCAAAGCGGAGGCCGGAATGGCCTTGTACAAGAATCAAAAATCACACCGTTAAGTACTCTATGGGTACAAAAGTCTGAAAAAAACGTTTGTAATTCTCTTTGAAATCTTGATGTGATATCGACCATAACGATAAATAAGGCACGCCTTGAAGCGGCAAGCAAAAGCGAGGCGAATGGCCTTGTACAAGAATCAAAAATCACACAGTTAAGTACTCTATGGGTACAAAAAAGTACTAAAAAAAGCGTTTGTAATTCTCTTTGAAATCTTGATGTGATATCGACGAGCGATAAATAAAACGCGGTATAAGCGGCAAGGAAAACAGAGGCCAGAATGGCCTTGTACAAGGAATAAAAAATCACACAGTTAAGTACTCTATGGGTACGAAAAAAAGTATGAAAAAAACGCTTGTAATTCTCTTTAAAGTATTGATGTGGTATCGCCCAGAACGATAAATAAGGTACGCCGGCGCAAACGACAACCAAAACGGAGGTCAGAATGGCCTTGTACAAGGAATCAAAAATCACACCGTTAAGTACTCTATGGGAAAAAAACAAAGTATGAAAAAAAATGTTTGTAATTCTCATTGAAGTACTGATGTGTTATCGACCATAACGATAAATAAGGCACGCCGGCGCAAACGGCAAGCAAAACGGAGGCCAGAATGGCCTTGTAGAAGGAATCAAAAATCACACCGTTAAGTACTCTATGGGTACAAAAAAGAGTACGAAAAAAAACGTTTGTAATTCCCTTTTAAGTACTGATGTGATATCGACAAAAACGATAAATAAGGCACGCCGGCGCAAACGGCAAGCAAAACGGAGGCCAGAATGGCCTTGTACAATGAATCAAAAATCACACCGTTAAGTACTCTATGGGTAGAAAAAAGTGTACGAAAAAAAACGTTTGTAATTCCCTTTGAAGTACTGATGTGATATCGACCAGCACGATAAAAAAGGCACGCCGGCGCAAACGGCAAGCAAAACGGAGGCCAGAATGGCCTTGTACAAGGAATCTAAAATCACACCGTTAAGTACTCTATGGGTACAAAAAAGGGTACAAAAAAAAACGTTTGTAAATTCCCTTGGAAGTACGGATGTGATATTGACCAGAACGATAAATAAGGCACGCCGGCGCAAACGGCAAGCAAAACGGAGGCCAGAATGGCCTTGTACAAGGAATCAAAAATCACACCGTTAAGTACTCTATGGGTACGAAAAAGAGTACGAAAAAAAACGTTTGTAATTCTCTTTGAAGTACTGATGTGATATCGACCAGAACGATAAATAAAGCACGCCGGCGCAAACGGCAAGCAAAACGGAGGCCAGAATGGCCTTGTACAATGAATCAAAAATCACACAGTTAAGTACTCTATGGGTACAAAAAAAAGTACGAAAAAAAACGTTTGTAATTCTCTTTGAAGTATTGATGTGATATCGACCAGAACGATAAATAAGGCACGCCGGCGCAAACGGCAAGCAAAACGGAGGCCAGAATGGCCTTGTACAAGGAATCAAAAATCACACCGTTAAGTACTCTATGGGTACAAAAAAAAGTACGAAAAAAAACGTTTGTAATTCTCTTTGAAGTACTGATGTGATATCGACCAGAACGATAAATAAGGCACGCCGGCGCAAACGGCAAGCAAAACGGAGGCCAGAATGGCCTTGTACAAGAAATCAAAAATCACACAGTTAAGTACTCTATGGGTACGAAAAAAAGTACGAAAAAAAACGTTTGTAATTCTCTTTGAAGTACTGATGTGATATCGACCAGAACGATAAATAAGGCACGCCGGCGCAAACGGCAAGCAAAACGGAGGCCAGAATGGCCTTGTACAAGGAATCAAAAATCACACAGTTAAGTACTCTATGGGTACGAAAAAAAGTACGAAAAAAAACGTTTGTAATTCTCTTTGAAGTACTGATGTGATATCGACCAGAACGATAAATAAGGCACGCCGGTGCAAACGGCAAGCAAAACGGAGGCCAGAATGGCCTTGTACAAGGAATCAAAAATCACACAGTTAAGTACTCTATGGGTACGAAAAAAAGTACGAAAAAAAATGTTTGTAATTCTCTTTGAAGTACTAATGTGAAATCGACCAGAACGATAAATAAGGCACGCCGGCGCAAACGGCAAGCAAAACGGAGGCCAGAATGGCCTTGTACAAGGAATCAAAAATCACACAGTTAAGTACTCTATGTACGAAAAAAACATTTGTAATTCTCTTTGAAGTACTGATGTGGTATCGACCAGAACGATAAATAAGGTATGCCGGCACAAACGGCAAGCAAAACGGAGGTCAGAATGGCCTTGTACAAGGAATCAAAAATCACACCGTTAAGTACTCTATGGGTACAAAACAAAGTACGAAAAAAAACCTTTGTAATTCTCATTGAAGTACTGATGTGTTATCGACCAGAACGATAAATAAGGCACGCCGGCGCAAACGGCAAGCAAAACGGAGGCCAGAATGGCCTTGTACAAGGAATCAAAAATCACACCGTTAAGTACACTATGGGTACAAAAAAAAGTACGAAAAAAAACGTTTGTAATTCTCTTTGAAGTACTGATGTGATATCGACCAGAACGATAAATAAGGCACGCCGGCGCAAACGGCAAGCAAAACGGAGGCCAGAATGGCCTTGTACAAGGAATCAAAAATCACACAGTTAAGTACTCTATGGGTACGAAAAAATGTACGAAAAAAAACGTTTGTAATTCTCTTTGAAGTACTGATGTGATATCGACCAGAACGATAAATAAGGCACGCCGGCGCAAACGGCAAGCAAAACGGAGGTAAGAATGGCCTTGTACAAGGAATCAAAAATCACACAGTTAAGTACTCTATGGGTACGAAAAAAAGTACGAAAAAAAGTTTGTAATTCTCTTTGAAGTACTGATGTGGTATCGACCAGAACGATAAATAAGGCACGCCGGCGCAAACGGCAAGCAAAACGGAGGCCAGAATGGCCTTGTACAAGGAATCAAAAATCACTCAGTTAAGTACTCAATGGGTACCAAAAAGAGTACGAAAAAAATGTTTGTAATTCTCTTTGAAGTACTGATGTGATATCGACCAGAACGATAAATAAGGCACGCCGGCTCAAACGGCAAGCAAAACGGAGGCCAGAATGGCCTTGTAATAGGAATCAAAATCACACAGTTAAGTACTCTATGGGTACAAAAAATCTGAAAAAAACGTTTGTAATTCTCTTTGAAGTACTGATGTGATATCGACCAGAACGATAAATAAGGCACGCCGGCGAAACGGCAAGCAAAACGGAGGCGAATGGCCTTGTACAAGGAATCAAAAATCACACGTTAAGTACTCTATGGGTACAAAAAATATGAAAAAACGTTTGTAATTCTCTTTGAAGTATGATGTGATATCGACGAGCGATAAATAAGGCACGCCGGCGCAAACGGCAAGCAAAACGGAGGCCAGAATGGCCTTGTACAAGGAATCAAAAATCACACCGTTAAGTACTCTATGGGTACCAAAAAGAGTACGAAAAAAAACGTTTGTAATTCTCTTTGAAGTACTGATGTGATATCGACCAGAACGATAAATAAGGCACGCCGGCACAAACGGCAAGCAAAACGGAGGCCAGAATGGCCTTGTACAAGGAATCAAATATCACACTGTTAAGTACTCTATGGGTATGAAAAAAAGTATGAAAAAACGTTTGTAATTCTCTTTGAAGTACTGATGTGATATCGACCAGAACGATAAATAAGGCACGCCGGCGCAAACGGCAAGCAAAACGGAGGCCAGAATGGCCTTGTACAAGGAATCAAAAATCACACAGTTAAGTACTCTATGGGTACGAAAAAAAGTACGAAAAAAACGTTTGTAATTCTCTTTGAAGTACTGATGTGATATCGACCAGAACGATAAATAAGGCACGCCGGCGCAAACGGCAAGCAAAACGGAGGCCATAATGGTCTTGTACAAGGAATAAAAAATCACACAGTTAAGTACTCTATGGGTACGGTAAAAAACGTTTGTAATTCTCTTTGAAGTACTGATGTGATATCGACCAGAACGATAAATAAGGCACGCCGGCGCAAACGGCAAGAAAAACGGAGGCCAGAATGGCCTTGTACAAGGAATCAAAAATCACACAGTTAAGTACTTTATGGGTACGAAAAAAAGTATGAAAAAAAACGTTTGTAATTCTCTTTGAAGTACTGATGTGATATCGACCAGAACGATAAATAAGGCACGCCGGCGCAAACGGCAGCAAAACGGAGGCCAGAATGGCCTTGTACAAGGAATCAAAAATCACACCGTTAAGTACTCTATTGGTACAAAACAAAGTACGAAAAAAAAGTTTGTAATTCTCATTGAAGTACAGATGTGATATCGACCAGAACAATAAATAAGGCATGCCGGCACAAACGGCAAGCAAAACGGAGGCCAGAATGGCCTTGTACAAGGAATCAAAAATCACACAGTTAAGTACTCTATGGGTACGAAAAAAAGTATGAAAAAACACGTTTGTAATTCTCTTTGAAGTATTGATGTGGTATCGACCAGAACGATAAATAAGGTACGCCGGTGCAAACATCAAGCAAAACGGAGGTCAGAATGGCTTTGTACAAGGAATCAAAAATCACACCGTTAAGTACTCTATGGGTACAAAACAAAGTATGAAAAAAAACGTTTGTAATTCTCATTGAAGTACTGATGTGTTATCGACCATAACGATAAATAAGGCATGCCGGCGCAAACGGCCAGCAAAACGGAGGCCAGAATGGCCTTGTAGAAGGAATCAAAAATCACACCGTTACGTACTCTATGGGTACAAAAAAGAGTACGAAAAAAAATGTTTGTAATTCGCTTTGAAGTACTGATGTGATATCGACCAGAATGATAAATAAGGCATTCCGGCGCAAACGGCAAGCAAAACGGAGGCCAGAATGGCCTTGTACAAGGAATCAAAAATCACACCGTCAAGTACTCTATGGGTACAAAAAAGGTGTCACGGATTTTATTAACACAAAACAAACAAGTAATAATCCGGTTAACCTCAAGTATAAGGATCGTACTAATAGTGGTTAATGCCGGGTCTATCTTACGGGGAACTAAACAGTTGTGATTCTAGTTTTTGTCTAACCTAAACTATGTCACGAAACTAATCTAAACAGCGAATAAAACAAATCAAAATAGAAAATAAAACTAGACAGAGGATATAGTCCAAAGCTAGGAAGAATACGGGTTGCGAACCTTTAACTAAACTAATCTAAGATGCAAGTAAAAGTAAACTAACTAAACAAATTCAAGTTTTTAAGGATTTAAATCAAGTGTTTAACGAACAAACGAGGATTGATCCACCTATCAAACAAGCATTGATTTCCTATCTCGATTATATTGTGGTTTTCATCTAGGTTGTGATTCACCTTTTCTCAATATGAACCCTAATTCCTTAGAAAGTTCATCTATTAATCTATTATTTCCCAATGCAAGATTAACGCGTTTTCTAACCAAAGGTGCAAACTTTACGTTTATAATCTAGCAAGTAAACCTATTAACTTCCGTTATGATAGATTCAAATTACTATTCTTATTCATGGTGATCTAAGGTTTATTAAGATTTCCATCAACAATAAACAATCAACACATGCATATCTTCCGATATAAAAGCAATTTAAACAAAATAAACATGAATAAGAAACAACCTTTAATAAAAACTCACAGTATAATCGATGAAAACGAAATCAACAATTGTTGGATGGCTTCACAATACTCGTTTGATGAAGCTTTTAGCTTCTGAACATCCTCAGCAACTCAAATTTGCAGAAACAGTGCATAAAAAGTAACTAGTTTGGTCTAAATCTAAAGTGCGTAAAAACTGGAATAAAAAGGAGAAAAACGCAGCCTAAAGCCGCCCCTAGGTTTAGGGTTTTGAATAATGAGTATATGGTATCCCTAGGTGGAGAAAACAGCCGCTATATATAGATTTTGAAGTCGGTTTCAGCAAAGTCGGCTACCGGACGCCCGTCTAAAACCTTGAACGCCCGTCCACTCTTCAGTAAAACTTTGAATCGGGCCGAGTCATGTCCAGACGCTCGTCCATCCAGCGTCCACTCCAGCGTCCAAACTTCCTGAATCAAAGATGATATCCTGGACGCTCGTTCAATTACATCAGACGCCCGTCCACTAGACGCCTGTTTGATATGATTGAATTTTGATTTATTGATCTTTATCTCTTCTATCTCTATCCCACTTCTTCATTATCTCTTTTATCATCAATTAGCTCGAACTTAATCAACCTTTGATCATCTTTTGAGCCTCAAACATGTATCTATAACACATAAAAACATCGCAAAATGTAATAATGCTCAAATAATCATAAAATCACAATTAAAATGCCAAAATCAACCAAGTTTGCGAATAACTTGTTTAAAATCTCATTTGCTCAATATATCCATTAAACCCTCGTTTCTTATGCAATTTAGTACAAATACGGGGAAAAATATCATAGAATATAGCGTTATAAATCGTATAAATTCACCCTTAACAACTCCCCCACACTTAAGCTTTTGCTCGTCCCGAGCAAAACAAAACGAAAATTAAAGCTCGAAACGAAAACAGACATCTAAGACAATATAGCATAGATCAATAAATCAGAGGTTCACCAGTGTGTGTGCAAAGCCATAGAAAACTTCCACTAGATCCAAACTTGAGAAACTCAAAGCAAAACTAGCCAATACCCCCTCGTAGACTAGCGATAAATGACACTCATAAGGTGTACCCTACAAACGTAACATATCCCGAAAAGGATGATAGAATATATCTAGGGCCTTTCTGAAATACTCAGAGGATAATCCCTACAGCATATCTATCAGTTTCTACTGGGGATAAGATAGACGATAACTTAGTCTTATATTCATTTCATACTAATTCTTTAGTTGATTCAATTACTTCACTTTAAACACACATCAGAATGAGCTATTGCCCTGTCATAGCAGAATAGGATATTCGAGATATACCCTACCTTACTCAAATCATAAGGCAGCTTCTTCTGACTGTCGTGAGCTTTTAGTCATCATAGTGGTATAGGACATACGTGGTATACCCTATCGCACTCAAATCATCGACTAGCTTTCGACACACCCAATAATTCTTCATATTTTTCCAACTTTTTCATTTGACAATAAGTTACGTGGTACTTATCACATTCAAACCTAAGATATTCACAGTATAACATACTCCGGATCTAAATACAAACTATCATAAATCTCAAGATACATACGTAGCACTAAGCACATGACTTATAAGATAATCAGAAATCACTAATCCAAAAGGGGTATAGCTTTATAAATTAGCTCATCATTTACTATGGCTCGTGAAAAATAGATCAGGTGAAACAACTAACTTACTAAACATATGATATATAGCTTGGATGACTAAAAAAATAACGAACAAAGAATATGCATTTGCTCACTCGGGATAAAGCAAAAACAAAAATGTTGTTTTTTTAAAATTCTAGCTCATTTTGCATAGAAACACATTGATATAAGCAAATGTGTAGATACACGTCATTCATCCCCTCCCCCACACTTAAAGATCAACATGTCCTCATGTTGTGCAGAATTAAAGAAAAGATAAAAGACTTAGCTGATTGAAACCGACACACGAATCGTCGGTCGGGCCGGAGCCTATATAGTGACACTTAAAACTCGTAACCAGACAATGTAGCTCGACAAAACCGCTATAAAAGATACCTACACGACTTGACAAACACGGAAACATCTCGGGGAAAACGGGGGAGTATACCAGAATGAAAAGAGATATCAAAAATGAAGATAAATCAAAAGATAAAGCATCCAATACATCCAAAAGTATAAACAAAATAGAAATGAAAGTACGGGGCCTTATGGCTTACATGATCCATCGGAAAATGTAACAATAGCAAAATCAAAAGTACAACGATGCATATATAAGGAAAGTATCGAGAATACACAACCATTGAATCAAAGAAAAATAAAAGCTAGATGTCAAAAAAACGAGATCAAGGCTGGCTCGGCGCCGCAGAATCATCAGCCGGAGGATCAGAAGAGGGTCCAGATGGTGGTGCCGTAGTCCTCTCTGCCGAGTCAGGCTGCTCCTCATCTGAAGATGACTTAGACCCATCCAGGACGTCCGTAATGGCCTGCTCAATCTCAGCTGAATAATGGAAATCCATGACGCTCGGATTGAAGATTCTGTCGTCCCTTGGCCGCCGGCCTTCACTCATACACTTCAGAATAGTTAAGATGTTGTTCTGAGAAGTCCTTATGTCCTCCAGCCAGTCTTGCACACTGTTGCCCATACTGAGCCTCATCCGAACCGAAGGAGATGAAGTAGGAAGTGAGAACGCTCGAGGCGGTGCTGATGATGAACCAGGCTCACGTGGTGCCCCTGACTCTGACTGACCCGAAGGCTTACCCTTCTCTCTCTGTATAGGCCTCGGGTTCTTCGGTTTGTGATCGGCTCCATACTCAGGTACACCGGCATCAATACAGAGACTGTGGATCAGGTGAGGGATAATCAAGCAACGAGTATAGATCTTCTGATTAATAGCCACCTCATCATATAATGCCTGTCCCACATCCACATTCAGGCCAAATGTCAACGCATACAGCATGCCTAGGTCACCAATATGAAAATGTGTCAAGTTGTTCTTAGGCAACAACCGACTCTGAATGAATCGACACTGGACTTTCTAGTCCTCCGTCCAGGTCGTGGTAACCAACTCCTTCCGGTCTCCTCCCGGCCTTAACGTCCAAGCCACATCCGGGCAAACTCTCAACCTTAACTCCTCCAACGGATCCTGTCCTAAACTCTGTCTATGAACAATCTCCTCCTTGTAATCCCGACCTTCAAAAGCCGCTAAGTTGTATTTCTGATTAGTCACCTCTGGTGTAAATGGAACTTCCACCCCTCTAACCACAACCACCTTCGTCCCCAAGTCGGTTTCGAACAATTAGCATAAAATTCCCGAACTAGGGAACCTTTGACCGGGGTAGTCGGGATCGTCATCAAGGCATCCAATTTCCGGTCTCTTAGCAACTTGACAAACCCTGGATCTACCTTAGCTTCCAATGTAGCCCTTTCTATCAACACAGTTCTCGAGAAATGGTGCTTGCTGTACGCATCGTGGGCCCTAGGGTTCACGAATCTACGAGGCAGAGGCATAGGTGGTACGGTTTTGGCTTTCTTCCTAGGTTGAGCAGCCCTAGTTTCAACCGGTTCCTCTTCCCGGGTAGCATCTATAGGTTCCTCAGCCCTAGACGATCCTCCACCTCTTTGACCCCTAGGCATCCGTACCAATGGAATATCATCATCCGTCTCAGAATCCGAGGTTGGTTCATCCCGTAAAGCAGTCCTAGTTTGGGTGGCTCTAGGGGGTTGCTCTCGAATACTAACACCCCGGTTCGGATGAACTAAGGTAGGATCAATCTCTTTACGCTTTTTCCCCGCCTCCCGGGCCACTTCCTTACCATGCCTCTTCACCACTGCCTTCTTATGAACCATTATTCAAGCCTAGACTAAACCAAACAATCCCAATCGCAACAAGATACCCGTTTAACATCCAAGGCGGGATTTCAAAACAACCAAACCACAACCACAACCATAATCATCACCAAGCAACCCATTCACCATCCATCACAACACCACATCACCATAACAGAGCAGAAAGAAACACAAAACCAGAAAAAAAAAAAACGAATTAAGGTGCTATCCAAGTGAACGAGCCGACCCAAAGATCGAACTCGCAAAAACGTGAATAAAATCTAGAAAAGTTGTTACTAACTTACCAAGTAGGGTGAGTAGATGTTGATCGAGATGAAAACGAGTCCAAACAACACAATCGTGGCCTCCAAAATCGGATTTTTCCTCCAAAAAGTCGGACAGAGGAGGGTGCTGATTCTCCTAAAATATGGCGTGTTGGGGAATTTGGTTATGAAAATCGAAGAGAGGGTGTCAAGAGCGGTCTATAGCACTTGGAATCGCTCAAAATGGTTTAGAATTGAAGATTTTAGGGCAAAAGGAGGGAGAGGAAACGGTTTTGCGGTTTGAAATCCTGAAAAATGAAGGTTCATGCATTGAGGGAGTATATATAGGCAGAGGTTGGACGGGCGTCCAAGATACCGGACGGGCGTCCACTGGGAAATTAGATGAACTGGACGGGCGTCCAGTTTATTAGACGCTCGTCCAAGAGTTTAAATCACATACAGGATTGGAGGGAATAAAGCAGACGGGCGTCCAGGCTTAGTGGACGCTCGTCCAAAAATTGGTCAAGGCGGACGGGCGTCCAAGCAGGAAAAAGTGCAAAAAATTATAAAATTTCCATACAACTCAAATTCAAAAGTTTACTTTCTTATTAAACTTAAATAAAACTTCAAAAATACAAATGCAAATCAACGAAGTACATAAAATTTCTAGAAAACAAATAAACACAAATAGAAAATAGTGGGTTGCCTCCCACCAAGCGCTTTTGTTTTACGTCGTTTGCTCGACGAAACAACCTAACAACGCTATTCCTCGTAAATGTCCGACCAATCCACAACTCGGATAAGACGGCGGAGCATGTCAATCGCCGGAGGGAAATCATATTCATCTTGCAAACCCCAATCCTCACCAGCTACATCAACACCTCGAAAATGCTCAGCTTGCAGCACTAGCGCTAAATCTGTCAGCATCGGATCATTCAGGATTGTGTATGGACGTCCTAGAGCTGCCTGTAACTCCTCAGTAGTAAAGTCTCCACCTCCCGAACAACGGGGAACAATGAGAACATAGGTAACCGTCTTGACGCGGGTACTAATGTCAAAATCTACGTGCAAAACGATGGTTCCTCCCGGTCCGTCATCTACAGTAATGAGTGGAATCCTCCTAAGGAAAGGTAACTCCTCTGGCTGAACACCGAAATCCATATCTAGAAAGCACAACTAACTGACAGATAAAAACAAAAACTTAATACGGCTAAAACTGAATAAACTAAACTTAAATACTAACACTACCAAAGCATAAAACAAAAACAACTAAAAGAACGATATCTAGGTTGCCCCCTAGTGGCGCTTTTGGTTAATGTCGTTAGCTCGACACCGTTTAAAGCTCAGTCTGGATCAGGCCATTTGACTTTTCTGCCAGCCACTACCTCGTGTAAGCTCTGATCAGTAGTTTGGCTGCAGAAATAGCACCTCACACATGGGGTGAAATCTTTAACAACTTTCCAAATACGCTTAAACTTCCCCATGGTTGACTTCTTCTTCTGCTGAGTCCTCTGATGACGCTTCAACTGATGCTCCCTCTCCAATTCTTCCATATCCCAACTACCAGCTAGAACTTCTTCAGAATGACCACTACCGCCATCCTCTGAAAACAGGTTGGGTGAAAACTCGTCGAATTCTTCGACTTCCGTAGCACCACACCCGAGGATATCGAGGCAACGGACATTCAAAGGTTTCTCTTTAGGTTCACCAATATAGTGCTTGCACCTTTGGCCATTCACTCGAAACGGGTCACCACTATAACCACGAAGTTCCAGAACGCCTCCAGGAATGGTTTGGAGAATCTCGAAGGGGCCGGACCAACGTGTCCTCAACTTTCCAGGAAACAAATGTAACCTAGAGTTGTATAGAAGAACTTGTTCGCCGACGTGGAATTCTCTCTTCTTAATCTTTGCATTATGGAGTAGCTTCATCTTATCTTTACTAATCCTGGCACTTTCATAGGCCTGGAGTCTGAATTCGTCTAACTCATGTAACTGCTGCAGTCGATGTTTCCCACAAGATTGGGAATCAAAGTTCAGAAACTTTGTAGCCCAATAAGCTCTATGCTCTAACTCGACAGGCAGATGACATGGCTTTCCATAGACCATTTGATATGGAGATGTACCCATAGGGGGTTTATAGGCAGTTCTGTATGCCCAAAGTACATCATCCAATTTCAAACTCCAGTCTTTTCTATGACTGTTGACTGTTTTCTCCAGGATTTTCTTGATACTTTGGTTGCTTCTCTCAACCTGACCACTAGTCATCGGATGATATGGTGTTCCTGTCTTATGACGAACACCATACTTTTCGAGAACTTTCTCTAGGGGTCGGTTGCAGAAATGCGTCCCTTCATCACTGATCAAGGCACGTGGACATCCAAACCTCACAAAGATATTTTTCTTTAGAAATTTCATGACCGTCTTATGATCATTGTGAGGAGTGGCTTGAGCCTCCACCCATTTAGACACGTAGTCTACGCAGACTAAAATGTATTTGTTACCGCAAGATGATGGGAATGGTCCTATAAAATCGATACCCCATACATCAAAGACCTCGCATTCTAGGATGGGTTTCAAAGGCATGTCAAAACGCCTTGTCAGAGTACCGGTCCTTTGGCACCTATCACAAGCTTTACAGAAAGCTTCTGTATCTTTAAAGATCGTAGGCCAATAGAAGCCGGATTGGAAGATCTTAGCAACGGTTTTCCATGGACCAAAGTGACCTCCAGTGGGTCCACTGTGGCATTGCTCAATAATATCCCGTTGTTCAGATTCAGGAACACATCTCCTAAGCAAACCATCCTTATAGATCTTAAAAAGATAAGGTTCATCCCAAACGAAAGTTCAAATCAGAGAAGAACTTTTTCTTCTCCTGATAAGGCAATTCTGGATCGAGATATCGGGCATGAAGGTAATTTACAATGGAAGAATACCATGGAACATCAGGAGGACAACCGTCTATCAACATAATGTTCTCTAGAGGAAAGTAAAGATCTATATCATCTGGATCATCCTTTTCCTCACTTAGCATCCTTGAAACGTGATCAGCCACAACGTTTTCACTGCCCTTTTTGTCTTTTATTTGAACGTCAAACTCTTGTAGGGTCAGTATCCAACGTAGTAGGCGCGGTTTGGCCTCTTTCTTAGTCATCAGATACCGCAAAGCAGCGTGATCAGTCCACACAATCACTTGAGCTCCTAACAAGTAACTACGAAACTTGTCCATAGCAAAGACTACGGCCAAAAGTTCCTTTTCAGTAGTGGTATAGTTAACTTGAGAGGGGTTCAATGTGTGACTGGCGTAATAGATAGGCTGGAACTTCCCCTTGATCTTTTGTCCTAGAACAGCACCAACAGCATAGTTTGATGCGTCGCACATAAGCTCAAAAGGTAGGTTCCAGTCGTGCGATATAAGAATTGGAGCCGAAATTAAACGATCCTTAAGCTCCTCAAACGCTTGCTTGCAGTTCTCATCAAAATTGAACTCAACGTCTTCCTTTAGTAAAGTGGATAGGGGCTTGGCTATCTTGGAGAAGTCTTGAATGAATCTTCTGTAGAAACCGACATGTCCAAGAAATCCTCTCACTTCACGCACATTCTTAGGATAGCTCATCTTTTCGATAGCTTCTACTTTTTCCCTGTCAACTTCTATACCTTGGGCGGAGATTTTGTGGCCAAGAACTATTCCCTCATCTACCATGAAATGGCATTTTTCCCAATTAAGTACTAAGTTCTTTTCTACACATCTGGATAACACTTGATCAAGATTGTCAAGGAAATCATCAAAAGACTGACCAAAAACCGAAAAATCGTCCATAAAAATCTCCATACACTTTTCTACAAGCCCGTCAAAGATAGCTAGCATACATCGCTGAAATGTAGCAGGGGCATTGCAGAGACCAAATGGCATTCGCCTATAAGCGAATGTACCATATGGGCGGTGAAGGTGGTCTTCTCTTGGTCAGCTGGATCAATGGGTATCTGGAAGTAACCTGAATATCCATCTAGGAAACAGTAGAATCGTGTCCCGCCAGACGCTCAAGCATCTGATCAATGAATGGAAGGGGAAAGTGATCTTTCATGGTTACCTCATTGAGCTTTCTATAATCGATGCAGACTCTGTAACCAGTGACAAGTCTCAATGCTATTTCCTCTCCCTTCTCATTCTTCTCAATCGTAATTCCTCCTTTCTTGGGAACTACTTGAGTCGGGGAAACCCATTCACTATCCGCGATGGCATAAATGATTCCCATGTCCAGAAGTTTGATGATTTCCTTTTTAACGACTTCTTGCATATGAGGGTTGACCCTCCTCTGGGGCTGTCTAACACATTTTGCACCCTCATTCGTCTTGATCTTGTGCATACAGATGTCCGGAGATATCCCTCTGATATCTCCTACCAACCAACCAAAGGCTTTTTAATTTTTCTTCAAGACGTTGATTAGTTTCATTTCATCTAAACGAGAGAGCTTTGCAGATATAATCAATGGAAGCTTGTCACCTTCTCTTAAAAACACATACTTAAGATGTTTAGGCAACGGCTTCAACACCAAATCTGCAGGAGGGTCTTCTAAACTCGACTTGAGATCTCCACTTTTCAACTCAATATCACTGAGTTTACTCTGTGGTCCCACTGCCAAAGCTTCTCCTTCCAACAATTCTTCCTCAAAATCAGCTGCTAATTGATCTAGATTGACCACACCATGAGTATTTAGATTATCAACCAATCGCTCATATTCAGCTTCTACAGCCATGACTTGCTTATCCATATAATCGGTGAAATCATCCGTCATATAATCAATGGAAAAACCGGTTGGAGGGCCAGAGGGTACTTGAATGGACTTTAAGACATTGTAACTCACCTCTTGATCACCAACTCGGATAGTCACTTGCCCACCATCGCAATCGATGAGGGCTCTAGCTGTAGATAAGAAAGGTCTTCCAAGAATCAGGGGGACGTTTTCATCTTTCTCCATATCTAAAACATACCAATCAACTGGAAAGGTAAATCTATCAATCTGAACCAAAACGTCTTTCAGGATCCCTGAAGCTTTTTTAGAAGATCTATCAGCGAATTGTAGACTCATAGTAGTGGGTTCTGGAAGGCTTTGTAAACCAAGCTGTTTGCATACAGACATTGGCATAAGACTTATAGAGGCACCTAGATCACACAAAGAATTAGGAAAGACTAGACCTCCCATTAATACTGTAAGTACGAACTTGCCAGGGTCACCTCTTTTAATTGGTAAGTTTTCATAACTAATCATGGAGCAATCCTCACCAATTTGCCTTTCCATGCCTGCTAACTTCTTTTTTGAAGACACAACATCCTTGATGAATTTTGTATACTTAGGCATCTCGACCAAGACTTCTGATAATGGAAGGTTTACCTGAGTATTTTTCAAAAGGTTCAGCACCTTTCCGTACTTTTTGTCCTCACTCAAGGGAATGTTGCTCTTTCTCGGTGGAAATGGAAGCTTCTTAAGGTCACTCTCAGAAATGACTTTCTTTGAGGATGCACTTACAGCTTTGTCTTCCAGATCTTTCCATCGAACAGCCTTTTCAGATTTTTTTGTAGTCGGGGATCAGCCTCGACTTTTGCTTGCTTTTTCAGTCCTCAAGGGATCAGCCACTTGATGATCACCAACTTCTTCACCTCTTAGGGGATCAGCCACCTGAGTTTTCTCTTGCAGTTGAGGGGAGTGTAGGTGCTCAGCTTCCCCTCCTGCCTTATCACTGGCAGGAGGGGCTAGTGGTTTCCCTGATGGGAAGGACCACTAACTTGAGTACCGCTTCTCAGATTCATTGCACTGGCCTCCTCTTTACCATATTGAATTGAAGGCACGAGGTCAGTACATGGGCCTTTGTTCAAGTCAGCCTGAGCAACTTGACCACCCTTTGGATTCTTCTCGGTGAAACTGGGCAGCTGCCCTGGGGGTCTAGAAGCTAACTGTTCAGCCAGTTGCCCAATTTGTCTCTCAAGATTCTTCATTGATCTACTTTGCTCCTCCAATTTAGCTTCAAGATTGGTAGATTGGGAGGGGCCTTAAGAGTTTTGGAAATTTGGAGAATAGGGCTGGCTGGGCCGACTTTGGACTGCAGAATTAGAATTGGCGGGCCAATTCTGATTGAACCTTTGAGTAGGATTGGAAAAATTTAAATTTTGGTTCTGATTAAAACCGGGGCTTCTATTGAAATTTTGATTCGAATTAGGATTAAAACTTGAAGGTTGACTAAACCCTTGGTTTTGAAAATTATTCTGGCCAGAAGACTGATTGAACCTTTGATTGTTCTGGCCATAGAATGCATTCACTTCAGCATTCTGCCCGTTCATTGGACAGAATCTAGAAGTGTGCCCCACCTCATCACAATTCTGACATGTGACTTGATTGTACTGTCCATAATCATGAACATCATTCACTTGATAAGGTGTAGGGGGATTAAATTGACACTGGCCATTCATATGGCAGTCTGACAGCAGTTTTCGCAGTACAGAACCTGAGGGTTCTGTGGAAAAGAAGAAGTTTGATTTATCGGATTTGAAACTTGAGGTGTTGCCATCTTCTTTTGCAGCATGGCGATCAAACTTTGCAAATTGACTTCCTCAACCTTGGGAGGAGGAGGTGCTTGGATTGCTTGATAAGAGGGGGCATAGTTATACTTTGCAATGTCCTCAAACAATGCCCATCCCTCTTCAGGTGTTTTCTTGAAATGCCCCACCAGAAGAACTATTGACCATGCCTTTGGTGAGCTCGGTCAATCCACTAAAGCAGGTGTTGACTTGCCTTTCCAGTGGCAAGCCATGGTGGGGACACTTTCTAAGAAGAGACTTGAATCTCTTCCAACATTCGAAGAAAGATTCATTCTTTTTCTGATAGAAAGTGAATATTTCATTTAAACACTGGGCCGTCTTTGAAGGTGGAAAATATTGACTCAAGAACTCTCTCTCGAGTTCGGCCCAGGTGGTGATAGATTCGGAGGGGAGAGAGGTGTACCACTCTTTAGCCTCTCCTTTCAAAGAAAAAGGAAACAGTTTAAGCTTGATCGCATCCTCATTTACTCCTTGGATGTGGGTAGTACCGTATATCTCTAAGAATGTATGTAAGTGAGTATGCGGATTCTCTGATTGATAGCCATGAAAGATTGATGCATGCTGCATCATCTGGATAAGTCCTGGCTTTAGCTCATAGGTTTGTCCAGTAATGGCTGGGATAACAATATCCGGGTTGACTTTGACTTCGCCTGGCCTGGCGTAGTCTGCCAACGTACGTCTATTATTAGCGGCCATTATCACAAAATTAGTGATTTCCTTTGCTAGTTGATCTTCAATATCTTGCTCGGCTCTGTCTGCCTGAACCGCAGAACGGAAAATCCGCCTGTTTGGCGGACTACGGTTCGCTCGGGGTCAGGGGTGTATAATAACGGTCCCTTTTGACTCTGAGTTTGCATAAACCGGACCAAAAACAAGTGAAACGAAGCCTAAAAAACTAAGAAATTAAAAGCCTAAACTAAAAATTAAAACCTAAAGAAAAGAAAAGGAAAGAAGAAAATGAAACAAAATTATTGAAGAAAAAGGGACCAGACGGACGTCCAAGGGTTTGGACGGGCGTCCGGGTGGAATTTGGGCTGGACGGGCGTTTAGTGGTCCAAACGCTCGTCTGAAAGGAAGAATACTTGAACAGGCGTCCAAATTTTATGGACGCTCGTCTAAATGAATAAAAACATAACAGAATTGATAATTTTCCAGCGGACGGGCGTCCAATTTCCCAGACGCCCGTTTGGTAGCGGGAAAATCAGAACAGAATCAGAAAAATTGCAGAAAGAAGGGAAGGTAAGACAGAAAGACAGAAGAGAAGAGTAGAGAACTAATCACAAGAGAACCTTAAACCCTAAGCTAAAACCCTAATTAACTAATTACCTAAATGTTTATCAACTAAAAACAGGAATTTAAAACGAAATAAAAACAGGAAAAACAAAAACAAACAGAAAAACGAAAAACAAAAACTAGACAACCGTCCAGTATCCCCGGCAACGGCGCCAAAAACTTGTCACGGATTTTATTAACACAAAACAAACAAGTAATAATCCGGTTAACCTCAAGTATAAGGATCGTAGTAATAGTGGTTAATGCCGGTCGATCTTACGGGGAACTAAACAGTTGTGATTCTAGTTTTTGTCTAACCTAAACTATGTCACGAAACTAATCTAAACAGCGAATAAAACAAATCAAAACAGAAAATAAAACTAGACAGAGGATATAGTCCAAAGCTAGGAAGAATACGGGTTGCGAACCTTTAACTAAACTAATCTAAGATGCAAGTAAAAGTAAACTAACTAAACAAATTCAAGTTTTTAAGGATTTAAATCAAGTGTTTAACGAACAAACGAGGATTGATCCACCTATCAAACAAGCATTGATTTCCTATCTTGATTATATTGTGGTTTTCATCTAGGTTGTGATTCACCTTATCTCAATATGAACCCTAATTCCATAGAAAGTTCATCTATTAATCTATTATCTCCCAATGCAAGATTAACGCTTTTTCTAACCAAAGGTGCAAACTTTACGTTTATAATCTAGCAAGTAAACCTATTAACTTCCGTTATGATAGATTCAAATTACTATTCTTATTCATGGTGATCTAAGGTTTATTAAGATTTCCATCAACAATAAACAATCAACACATGCATATCTTCCGATATAAGAGCAATTAAACAAATTAAACATGAATAAGAAACAACCTTTAATAAAAACTCACAGTGTAATCGATGAAAACGAAATCAACAATTGTTGGATGGCTTCACAATACTCGTTTGATGAAGCTTTTAGCTTCTGAACATCCTCAGCAACTCAAATTTGTAGAAACAGTGCATAAAAAGTAACTAGTTTGGTCTAAATCTAAAGTGCATAAAAACTAGAATAAAAAGGAGAAAAACGCAGCCTAAAGCCGCCCCTAGGTTTAGGGTTTTGAATAATGAGTATATGGTATCCCTAGGTGGAGAAAACAGCCGCTATATATAGATTTTGAAGTCGGTTTCAGCAAAGTCAGCTACCGGACGCCCGTCTGAAACCTTGAACGCCCGTCCACTCTTCAGTAAAACTTCGAATCGGGCGAGTCATGTCCAGACGCTCGTCCATCCAGCGTCCACTCCAGCGTCAAACTTCCTGAATCAAAGATGACATCCTGGACGCTCGTTCAATTACATCAGACGCCCGTCCACTGGACGGAGATTCTGGACGCCAGTTTGATATGATTGAATTTTGATTTATTGATCTTTATCTCTTCTATCTCTATCCCACTTCTTCATTATCTCTTTTATCATCAATTAGCTCGAACTTAATCAACCTTTGATCATCTTTTGAGCCTCAAACATGTATCTATAACACATAAAAACATCGCAAAATGTACTAATGCTCAAATAATCATAAAATCACAATTAAAATGCCAAAATTAACCAAGTTTGCGAATAACTTATTTAAAATCTCATTTGCTCAATATATCCATTAAACCCTCGTTTCTTATGCAATTTAGTACAAATACGGGGAAAAATATCATAGAATATAGCGTTATAATTAAATCGTATAAATTCACCCTTAACAAAAGGGTATGAAAAAAAAAGTTTGTAATTCCCTTTGAAGTACTGATGTGATAACGACCAGAACGATAAATAAGGCACGCCGGCACAAACGGCAAGCAAAACGGAGGCCAGAATTGCCTTGTACAATGAATCAAAAATCACAACGTTAAGTACTCTATGGGTACAAAAAAGAGTACGAAAAAAATGTTTGTAATTCCCTTTGAAGTACTGATGTGTTATCGACCATAACGATAAATAAGGCACGCCGGCGCAAACGGAAAGCAAAACGGAGGCCAGAATGGCCTTGTACAAGGAATCAAAAATCACACCGTTAAGTACTCTATGGGTACAAAAAGTCTGAAAAAAACGTTTGTAAATTCTCTTTGAAATCTTGATGTGATATCGACGAGCGATAAATAAGGCACGCCGGCATAAGCGGCAAGCAAAAGCGAGGCGAATGGCCTTGTACAAGAATCAAAAATCACACCGTTAAGTACTCCATGGGTACAAAAAAGTCTGAAAAAACGTTTGTAATTCTTTTTGAAATCTTGATGTGATATCGACGAGCGATAAATAAAGCCGCCCGCAAACGGCAAACAAAGCGGAGGCGAGAATGGCCTTGTACAATGAATCAAAAATCACACCGTTAAGTACTCTATGGGTACAAAAAAGTCTGAAAAAAGCGTTTGTAATTCTCTTTGAAATCTTGATGTGATATCGACGAGCGATAAATAAAACGCCTAAGGCAAGCAAAGCGGAGGCGAATGGCCTTGTACAAGAATCAAATCACACCATTAAGTACTCTATGGGTACAAAAAAGTCTGAAAAATAACGTTTGTAAATTCTCTTTGAAATCTTGATGTGATATCGACGAGCGATAAATAAAACGCCCGGTATCAAGCGGCAAGCAAAAGCGAGGCCGAATGGCCTTTTACAAGAATCAAAAATCACACCGTTAAGTACTCTATGGGTACAAAAAAGTCTGAAAAAACACGTTTGTATTTCTCTTTGAAATCTTGATGTGATATCGACGAAACGATAAATAAGGGGCCTTGGTAGCAGCGGCAAGCAAAATGGAGGCGAATAGCCTTATACAGGAATCAAAAATCACCAGTTAAGTACTCTATGGAGTCGAAAAAAAGCGTTTGTAATTCTCTTTGAAATCTTGATGTGATATCGACGAGCGATAAATAAAACGCGCGGCACAAGCGGCAAGCAAAACAGAAGCCAGAATGGCCTTGTACAAGGAATAAAAAATCACACAGTTAAGTACTCTATGGGTACGAAAAAAATTACGAAAAAAAACATTTGTAATTCACTTTGAAGTACTGATGTGATATCAACTGGGACGATAAATAAGGCATGCCGGCGCAAACGGCAAGCAAAACGGGGGCCAGAATGGCCCTGTACAATGAATCAAAAATCACACAGTTAAGGACTCTATGGGTACGAAAAAAAACATTTGTAATTCTCTTTGAAGTACTGATGTGGTATCGACCAAAACGAAAAATAAGGTACGCCGGCGCAAACGGCAAGCAAAACGGAGGTCAGAATGGCCTTGTACAAGGAATCAAAAATCACACCATTAAGTACTCTATGGGTATGAAAAAAACGTTTGTAATTCTCTTTGAAGTACTGATGTGGTATCGACCAAAACGATAAATAAGGTACGCCGGCGCAAACGGCAAGCAAAACGGAGGTCAGAATGGCCTTGTACAAGGAATCAAAAATCACACCGTCAAGTACTCTATTGGTACAAAACAAAGTATGAAAAAAAAAATTTGTAATTCTCATTGAAGTACTGATGTGTTTTCGACAAGAACGATAAATAAGGCACGCCGGCGCAAACGGCAAGCAAAACGGAGGCCAAAATGGACTTGTACAATGAATCAAACATCACACCGTTAAGTACACTATGGGTACAAAAAAGAGTACGAAAAAAACATTTGTAATTCTCTTTGAAGTACTGATGTGGTATCGACCAGAACGATAAATAAGGCACGCCGGCGCAAACGGCAAGCAAAACGGAGCCCAGAATGGCCTTGTACAAGGAATCAAAAATCACTCGATTAAGTACTCTATGGGTACCAAAAAGAGTACGAAAAAAAATGTTTGTAATTCTCTTTGAAATCTTGATGTGATATCGACCAGAACGATAAATAAGGCACGCCGGTGCAAACGGCAAGCAAAACGGAGGCCATAATGGCCTTGTACAAGAAATCAAAAATCAAACAGTTAAGTACTTTATGGGTACGAAAAAATGTATGAAAAAAAACGTTTGTAATTCTCCTTGAAGTACTGATGTGATATCGACCAGAACGATAAATAAGGTACGCCGGCGCAAACGGTCAGCAAAACGGAGGTCAGAATGGCCTTGTACAAGGATTCAAAAATCACACCGTTAAGTACTCTATTGGTACAAAACAAAGTACGAAAAAAAAGTTTTTAATTCTCATTGAAGTACAGATGTGATATCGACCAGAACAATAAATAAGGCATTCTGGCACAAACGGCAAGCAAAACGGAGGCCAGAATGGCCTTGTACAAGGAATCAAAAATCACACAGTTAAGTACTCTATGGGTACGAAAAAAAGTATGAAAAAACACGTTTGTAATTTTCTTTGAAGTATTGATGTGGTATCGACCAGAACGATAAATAAGGTACGCCGGCGCAAACGGCAAGCAAAACGGAGGTCAGAATGGCTTTGTACAAGGAATCAAAAATCACTCCGTTAAGTACTCTATGGGTACAAAACAAAGTATGAAAAAAAAACATTAGTAATTCTCATTGAAGTACTGATGTGTTATCGACCATAACGATAAATAAGGCATGCCGGCGCAAACGGCCAGCAAAACGGAGGCCAGAATGTCCTTGTAGAAGGAATCAAAAATCACACCGTTAAGTACTCTATGGGTACAAAAAAGTGTACGAAAAAAAATGTTTGTAATTCACTTTGAAGTACTGATGTGATATCGACCAGAATGATAAATAAGGCATTCCGGCGCAAACGGCAAGCAAAACGGAGTCCATAATGGCCATGTACAAGGAATCAAAAATCACACCGTTAAGTACTCTATGGGTACAAAAAAGGGTACGAAAAAAAAAGTTTGTAATTCCCTTTGAAGTACTGATGTGATATCGACCAGAACGATAAATAAGGCACGCCAGCACAAACGGCAAGCAAAATGGAGGCCAGAATTGCCTTGTACAAGGAATCAAAAATCACACCGTTAAGTACTCTATGGGTACAAAAAAGAGTACGAAAAAAAAAACGTTTGTAATTCTCTTTGAAGTACTGATGTGATATCGACCAGAACGATAAATAAGGCACGCTGGTGTAAACAGCAAGCAAAATGGAGGCCAGAATGGCCTTGTACAAGGAATCAAAAATCACACAGTTAAGTACTCTATGGGTACGAAAAAAAACGTTTGTAATTCTCTTTGAAGAACTAATGTAATATCGACCAGAACGATAAATAAGGCACGCCGGCGCAAACTGCAAGCAAAATGGAGGCCAGAATGGCCTTGTAAAAGGAATCAAAAATCACACAGTTAAGTACTCTATGGGTACGAAAAAAATTACGAAAAAAAACATTTGTAATTCACTTTGAAGTATTGATGTGATATCGACCAGAACGATAAATAAGGCACGCCGTCGCAAACGGCAAGCAAAACGGGGGCCAGAATGGCCCTGTACAATGAATCAAAAATCACACAGTAAAGGACTTTATGGGAACGAAAAAAAGTACAAAAAAAAACATTTGTAATTCTCATTGAAGTACTAATGTGTTATCGACTAGAACGATAAATAAGGCACGCCGGCGCAAACGGCAAGCAAAACGGAGGCCAGAAAGGACTTGTACAAGGAATCAAAAATCACACCGTTAAGTACTCTATGGGTACAAAAAAGAGTACGAAAAAAAACGTTTGTAATTCTCTTTGAAGTACTGATGTGATATCGACCAGAACGATAAATAAGGCACGCCGGCGCAAACGGCAAGCAAAACGGAGGCATGAATGGCCTTGTACAAGGAATCAAAAATCACACAGTTAAGTACTCTATGGGTACGAAAAAAAGTACGAAAAAAAATTTTTGTAATTCTCTTTGAAGTACTGATGTGATATCGACCAGAACGATAAATAAGGCACGCCGGCGCAAACGGCAAGCAAAACGGAGGCCAGAATGGCCTTGTACAAGGAATCAAAAATCACACCGTTAGGTACTCTATGGGTACGAAAAAAAGTACGAAAAAAACGTTTGTAATTCTCTTTGAAGTACTGATGTGATATCGACCAGAACGATAAATAAGGCACGCCGGCGTAAACGGCAAGCAAAACGGAGGCCGAATGGCCTTGTACAAGGAATCAAATATCACACAGTTAAGTACTCTATGGGTACAACGTTTGTAATTCTCTTTGAAATCTTGATGTGATATCGACCGGAATGATAAATAAGGCACGCCGGCATAAGCGCAACAAGCAAAACGGAGGCAAGGAATCAAAAATCACACCGTTAAGTACTCTATGGGTACAAAAAAGTACGAAAAACGTTTGTAATTCTCATTGAAGTACTGATGTGATATCGACCAGAACGATAAATAAGGCACGCCGGCGCAAACGGCAAGCAAAACGGAGGCCAGAATGGCCTTGTACAAGGAATCAAAAATCACACCGTTAATTACTCTATGGGTACGAAAAAAGTACGAAAAAAACGTTTGTAATTCTCTTTGAAGTACTGATGTGATATCGACCAGAACGATAAATAAGGCACGCCGGCGCAAACGGCAAGCAAAACGGAGGCCAGAATGGCCTTGTACAAGGAATCAAAAATCACACAGTTAAGTACTCTATGGGTACGAAAAAAAGTACGAAAAAAACGTTGTAATTCTCTTTGAAGTACTGATGTGATATCGACCAGAACGATAAATAAGGCACGCCGGCGCAAACGGCAAGCAAAACGGAGGCCAGAATGGCCTTGTACAAGGAATCAAAAATCACACAGTTAAGTACTCTATGGGTACGAAAAAAAGTATGAAAAAAAAACGTTTGTAATTCTCTTTAAAGTATTGATGTGGTATCACCCAGAACGATAAATAAGGTACGCCGGCGCAAACGACAAGCAAGACGGAGGTCAGAATGGCCTTGTACAAGGAATCAAAAATCACATCGTTAAGTACTCTATGGGAACAAAACAAAGTATGAAAAAAAATGTTTGTAATTCTCATTGAAGTACTGATGTGTTATCGACCATAACGATAAATAAGGCACGCCGGCGCAAACGGCAAGCAAAACGGAGGCCAGAATGGCCTTGTAGAAGGAATCAAAAATCACACCGTTAAGTACTCTATGGGTACAAGAAAGAGTACGAAAAAAAACGTTTGTAATTCCCTTTGAAGTACTGATGTGATATCGACCACAACGATAAATAAGGCACGCCGGCGCAAACGTCAAGCAAAACGGAGGCCAGAATGGCCTTGTACAATGAATCAAAAATCACACCGTTAAGTACTCTATGGTTACAAAAAAGTGTACGAAAAAAAACGTTTGTAAATTCCCTTTGAAGTACTGATGTGATATCGACCAGAACGATAAATAAGGCACGCCGGCGCAAACGGCAAGCAAAACGGAGGCCAGAATGGCCTTGTACAAGGAATCAAAAATCACACCGTTAAGTACTCTATGGGTACAAAAAGGTCTGAAAAAACGTTTGTAAATTCCTTTGAAATCTTGATGTGATATCGACGAGCGATAAATAAAGGCCGCCTGGTAACGGTAAGCAAAAGCGGAATGGCCTTGTACAAGGAATCAAAAATCACACCGTTAAGTACTCTATGGGTACAAAAAGTCTGAAAAAAACGTTTGTAATTCATTTTGAAGTACTGATGTCATATCGACCAGAACGATAAATAAAGCACGCCGGCGCAAACGGCAAGCAAAACGGAGGCCATAATGGCCTTGTACAATGAATTAAAAATCACACCGTTAAGTACTCTATGGGTACAAAAAAGAGAACGAAAAAAAACGGTTGTAATTCCCTTTGAAGTACTGATGTGATATCGACCAGAACGATAAATAAGGCACGCCGGCGCAAACGGCAAGCAAAACGGAGGCCAGAATGGCCTTGTACAAGGAATCAAAAATCACACCGTTAAGTACTCTATGGGTACAAAAAAGGGTACGAAAAAAAACGTTTGTAAATTCCCTTGAAATACTGATGTTATATCGACCAGAACGATAAATAAGGCACGCCGTATAAACGGCAAGCATAAGCGAGGCGAATGGCCTTGTACAAGAATCAAAAATCCTGGCGTTAAGTACTCTATGGGTACAAAAAAGTACGAAAAAAACGTTTGTATTTCTCTTTGAAATCTTGATGTGATATCGACCAGAACGATAAATAAGGCACGCCGGCGCAAACGGCAAGCAAAACGGAGGCCATAATGGCCTTGTACAAGGATTCAAAAATCACACAGTTAAGTACTCTATGGGTCTGAAAAAATTACGAAAAAAAACATTTGTAATTCACTTTGAAATCTTGATGTGATATCGACGAGCGATAAATAAGGCATGCCGGTATAAGCGGCAAGCAAAGCGGGGCAGAATGGCCTTGTACAAGAATCAAAAATCACGATTATGTACTCTATGGAGTGCGAAAAAAACGTTTGTAATTCTCTTTGAAATCTTGATGTGATATCGACTAGAACGATAAATAAGGCACGCCGCGCATAACGGCAAGCAAAACAGAGGCCATAATGGCCTTGTACAAGGATTCAAAAATCACACAGTTAAGTACTCTATGGGTACGGAAAAAATTACGAAAAAAAAACATTTGTAATTCACTTTGAAGTACTGATGTGATATCGACCAGAACGATAAATAAGGCATGCCGGCGCAAACGGCAAGCAAAACGGGGGCCAGAATGGGCCTGTACAATGAATCAAAAATCACACAGTTAAGGACTCTATAGGTACGAAAAAATACATTTGTAATTCTCTTTGAAGTACTGATGTGGTATCGACCAGAACGATAAATAAGGTACGCCGGCGCAAACGGCAAGCAAAACGGAGGTCAGAATGGCCTTGTACAAGGAATCAAAAATCACACCGTTAAGTACTCTATTGGTACAAAACAAAGTACGAAAAAAAAGGTTTGTAATTCTCTTTGAAGTACTGATGTGTTATCGACAAGAACGATAAATAAGGCACGCCGGCGCAAACGGCAAGCAAAACGGAGGCCAGAATGGCCTTGTACAAGGAATCAAAAATATCACCGTTAAGTACACTATGGGTACAAAAAAGTGTACGAAAAAAACATTTGTAATTCTCTTTGAAGTACTGATGTGGTATCGACCAGAACGATAAATAAGGCACGCCGGCGCAAACGGCAAGCAAAACGGAGGCCAGAATGGCCTTGTACAAGGAATCAAAAATCACACAGTTAAGTACTCTATGGGTACGAAAAAGAGTACGAAAAAAAATGTTTGTAATTCTCTTTGAAGTACTGATGTGATATCGACCAGAACGATAAATAAGGCACGCCGGCGCAAACGGCAAGCAAAACGGAGGCCAGAATGGCCTTGTACAAGGAATCAAAAATCACACAGTTAAGTACTCTATGGGTACGAAAAAAAGTACGAAAAAAACGTTTGTAATTCTCTTTGAAGTACTGATGTGATATCGACCAGAACGATAAATAAGGCACGCCGGCGCAAACGGCAAGCAAAACGGAGGCCAGAATGGCCTTGTACAAGGAATCAAAAATCACACCGTTAAGTACTCTATGGGTACAAAAAAAAGTATGAAAAAAACGTTTGTAATTCTCTTTGAAATCTTGATGTGATATCGATCGAGCGATAAATAAGGCACGCCGTATAAGCGGAAGCAAAGCGGAGGCGAATGGCCTTGTACAAGGAATCAAAAATCACACCGTTAAGTACTCTATGGGTACGAAAAAAGTACTGAAAAAACGTTTGTAATTCTCTTTGAAATCTTGATGTGATATCGACGAACGATAAATAAGATGCACGGTATAAGCGGCAAGCAAAAGCGGAGGCGAATGGCCTTGTACAAGGAATCAAAAATCACACGATTAAGTACTCTATGGGTACGAAAAAATCTGAAAAAACGTTTGTAATTCTCTTTGAAGTACTGATGTGATATCGACCAGAACGATAAATAAGGCACGCAGGCGCAAACGGCAAGCAAAACCGAGGCCAGAATGGCCTTGTACAAGGAATCAAAAATCACACGATTAAGTACTCTTTGGGTACGAAAAAAAGTACGAAAAAAACGTTTGTAATTCTCTTTGAAGTACGGATGTGATATCGACCAGAACGATAAATAAGGCACGCCGGCGCAAACGGCAAGCAAAACGGAGGCCAGAATGGCCTTGTACAAGGAATCAAAAATCACACAGTTAAGTACTCTATGGGTACGAAAAAAAGTATGAAAAAAAACGTTTGTAATTCTCTTTGAAGTACTGATGTGATATCGACCAGAACGATAAATAAGGCACGCCGGCGCAAACGGCAAGCAAAACGGAGGCCAGAATGGCCTTGTACAAGGAATCAAAAATCACACCGTTAAGTACTCTATGGGTACAAAACAAAGTACGAAAAAAAAATTTTGTAATTCTCTTTGAAGTACTGATGTGATATCGACCAGAACGATAAATAAGGCATGCCGGCACAAACGGCAAGCAAAACGGAGGCCGGAATGGCCTTGTACAAGGAATCAAAAATCACACAGTTAAGTACTCTATGGGTACGAAAAAAAGTATGAAAAAACACGTTTGTAATTCTCTTTGAAGTATTGATGTGGTATCGACCAGAACGATAAATAAGGTACTCCGGCGCAAACGGCAAGCAAAACGGAGGACAGAATGGCCTTGTACAAGGAATCAAAAATCACACCGTTAAGTACTCTATGGGTACAAAACAAAGTATGAAATAAAACGTTTGTAATTCTCATTGAAGTACTGATGTGTTATCGACCATAACGATAAATTAGGCATGCCGGCGCAAACGTCCAGCAAAACGGAGGCCAGAATGGCCTTGTAGAAGGAATCAAAAATCACACCGTTAACTACTCTATGGGTACAAAAAAGTGTACGAAAAAAAAATGTTTGTAATTCGCTTTGAAGTACTGATGTGATATCGACCAGAATGATAAATAAGGCATTCCGGCGCAAACGGCAAGCAAAACGGAGGCCAGAATGGCCTTTTACAAGGAATCAAAAATCACACCGTTAAGTACTCTATGGGTACAAAAAAGGGTACAAAAAAAAGTTTGTAATTCCCTTTGAAGTACTGATGTGATATCGACCAGAACGATAAATGAGGCATGCCGGCACAAACGGCAAGCAAAACGGAGGCCAGAATTGACTTGTACAAGGAATCAAAAATCACACCGTTAAGTACTCTTTGGGTACAAAACAAAGTATGATGTGATATCGACCAGAACGATAAATAAGGCACGCTGGTGCAAACGGCAACCAAAATGGAGGCCAGAATGGCCCTGTACAAGGAATCAAAAATCACACAGTTAAGTAGTCTATGGGTTCGAAAAAAAACGTTTGTAATTCTCTTTGAAGTACTGATGTGATATCGACCAGAACGATAAATAAGGCACGCCGGTGCAAACTGCAAGCAAAACGGAGGCCAGAATGGCCTTGTACAAGGAATCAAAAATCACACCGTTAAGTACTCTATTGGTACAAAACAAAGTATGAAAAAAAGTTTGTAATTCTCATTGAAGTACTGATGTGTTATCGACCAGAACGATAAATAAGGCACGCCGGCGCAAACGGCAAGCAAAACGGAGGCCAGAATGGACATGTACAAGGAATCAAAAATCACACCGTTAAGTACTCTATGGGTACAAAAAAGAGTACGAAAAAAAAACGTTTGTAATTATCTTTGAAGTACTGATGTGATATCGACCGAGCGATAAATAAGGCACGCGCGTATAAGCGGCAAGCAAAGCGTGGGCGAGAATGGCCTTGTACAAGGAATCAAAATCACACCGTTAAGTACTCTATGGGTACAAAAAAGAGTATGAAAAAAAGCGTTTGTAATTCTCTTTGAAATCTTGATGTGATATCGACGAGCGATAAATAAAGGCCGCTATAAGCGGCAAGCAAAACCGAGGCCAGAATGGCCTTGTACAAGAATCAAAAATCACACCATTAAGTACTCTATGGGTACCAAAAGTCTGAAAAAACGTTTGTAATTCTCTTTGAAGTACTGATGTGATATCGACCAGAACGATAAATAAGGCACGCCGGCTCAAACGGCAAGCAAAACGGAGGCCAGAATGGCCTTGTACAAGGAATCAAAAATCACACCATGAAGTACTCTATGGGTACCAAAAAGAGTACGAAAAAAAACGTTTGTAATTATCTTTGAAGTACTGACGTGATATCGACCAGAACGATAAATAAGGCACGCCGGCTCAAACGGCAAGCAAAACGAAGGCCAGAATGGCCTTGTAAAAGGTATCAAAAATCACACCGTTAAGTACTCTGTGGGTACAAAAAAAATTATGAAAAAAACGTTTGTAATTCTCAATGAAGTACTGACGTGATATCGACCAGAATGATAAATAAGGCACGCCGGCGGAAACGGCAAGCAAAACGGAGGCCAGAATGGCCTTGTACAACGAATCAAAATTCACACCGTTAAGTACTCTATGGGTACAAAAAAAGTTACGAAAAAAAAGTTTGTAATTCTCTTTGAAGTAATTATGTGATATCGACCAGAACGATAAATAAGGCACGCCGGCGCAAACGGCAAGCAAAACGGAGGCCAGAATTACACCGTTAAGCACTCTATGGGTACAAAAATATGTACGAAAAAAAACATTTGTAATTCTCTTTGAAATACGGATGTGATATCGATCAGAACGATAAATAAGGCGCGCCGGCGCAAATGGCAAGCAAAATGGAGGCCATAATGGCCTTGTACAAGGAATCAAAAATCACACCGTTAAGTACTCTATAGGTATAAAAAAGAGTATGAAAAAAAACTTTTGTAATTCTCTTTGAAGTACAGATGTGATATCGACCAGAACGATAAATAAGGCACGCCGGCGCAAACGGCATGCAAAACGGAGGCCAGAATGGCTTTGTACAAGGAATCAAAAATCACACAGTTAAGTACTCTATGGGTACGAAAAAAATTTCAAAAAAAAATATTTGTAATTCTCTTTGAAGTACTGATGTGATATCGACCAGAACGATAAATAAGCCACGCCGGCGCAAACGGCAAGCAAAACGGAGGCTATAATGGCCCTGTACAACGAATCAAAAATCACACAGTTAAGGACTCTATGGGTACGAAAAAAAGTATGAAAAAACGTACGAAAAGAAACATTTGTAATTCTCTTTGAAGTACTGATGTGGTATCGACCAGAACGATCAATAAGGTACGCCGGCGCAAACGGAAAGCAAAACAGAGGTGAGAATGGCCTTTTACAAGCAATCAAAAATCACACCGTAAAGTACTCTAATGGTACAAAACAAAGTACGAAAAAAAAAGTTTGTAATTCTCATTGAAGTACTGATGTGTTATCGACCAGAACGATAAATAAGGCACGCCGACGCAAACAGAAAGCAAAACGGAGGCCAGAATAGACTTGTACAAGGAATCAAAAATCACACCGTTAAGTACTCTATGGGTACAAAAAAGAGTACGAAAAAAAACGTTTGTAATTATCTTTGAAGTACTGATGTGATATCGACCAGAACGATAAATAATGCACGCCGGCGCAAACGGCAAGCAAAACGGATTCCAGAATGGTCTTGTACAAGGAATCAAAAATCACACAGTTAAGTACTCTTTGGGTACGAAAAAAAACATTTGTAATTCTCTTTGAAGTACAGATGTGATATCGACTAGAACGATAAATAATGCACGCTGGCGCAAACGGCAAGCAAAATGGAGGCCATAATGGCCTTGTACAAGGAATCAAAAATCACACAGTTATGTACTTTATGGGTACGAAAAAAAGTATGGAAAAAAACGTTTGTAATTCTCTTTGAAGTACTGATGTGCTATCGACCAAAACAATAAATAAGGCACGCCGGCGCCAACGGCAAGCAAAACTGTGGCAAGAATGGCCTTGTACAAGGAATCAAAAATCACACCGTTAAGTACTCTGTGGGTACCAAAAAGAGTATGAAAATAAACATTTGTAATTCTCATTGAAGTACTGATGTGATATCGACCAGAACGATAAATAAGGCACGCTGGCGCAAACGGCAAGCAAAACGGAGGCCAGAATGGCCTTGTACAAGGTATCAAAAATCACTCCGTTAAGTACTCTGTGGGTACAAAAAAAAGAATGAAAAAAAACGTTTGTAATTTTCTTTGAAGTACTGACGTGATATCGACCAGAATGATAAATAAGGCACGCCGGCGCAAACGGCAAGCAAAACGGTGGCCAGAATGGCCTGGTACAAGGAATCAAAAATCACACCGTTAAGTACACTATGGGTACAAAAAAGAGTACGAAAAAAACATTTGTAATTCTCATTGAAGTACTGATGTGGTATCGACCAGAACGATAAATAAGGCACGCCGGCGCAAACGGCAAGCAAAACGGAGGCCAGAATGGCCTTGTACAAGGAATCAAAAATCACACAGTTAAGTACTCTATGGGTACGAAAAAAAGTATGAAAAAAAATGTTTGTAGTTCTCTTTGAAGTACTGATGTGATATCGACCAGAACGATAAATAAGGCACGCCGGCGCAAACGGCAAGCAAAACGGAGGCCAGAATGGCCTTGTACAAGGAATCAAAAATCACACAGTTAAGTACTCTATGGGTACGAAAAAAAGTACGAAAAAAAATGTTTGTAATTCTCTTTGAAGTACTGATGTGATATCGACCAGAACGATAAATAAGGAATGCCGGCACAAACGGCAAGAAAAACGGAGGCCAGAATGGCCTTGTACAAGGAATCAAAAATCACACAGTTAAGTACTCTATGGGTACGAAAAAAAGTACGAAAAAAACGTTTGTAATTCTCTTTGAAGTACTGATGTGATATCGACCAGAACGATAAATAAGGCACGCCGGCGCAAACGGCAAGCAAAACGGAGGCCAGAATGGCCTTGTACAAGGAATCAAAAATCACACAGTTAAGTACTCTATGGGTACAAAAAAGTACGTAAAAAAACGTTTGTAATTCTCTTTGAAATCTTGATGTGATATCGACGAGCGATAAATAAGGCACGCCGGCGCAAACGGCAAGCAAAACGGAGGCGAATGGCCTTGTACAAGAATCAAAAATCACACCGTTAAGTAGTCTATGGGTACCCAAAAAGTCTGAAAAAACGTTGTAATTCTCTTGGAAATCTTGATGTGATATCGACCGGAATGATAAATAAGGCATGCGGTATAAGCGGTAAGCAAAGCGGAGGCGAATGGCCTTGTACAAGAATCAAAATCACTCGATTAAGTACTCTATGGAGTGCGAAAAAAATCTGAAAAAAAGTTTGTAATTCTCTTTGAAATCTTGATGTGATATCGACAAAACGATAAATAAGGCTGCCCGCAAGCGGCAAGCAAAGCGGAGGCGAGAATGGTCTTGTACAAGGAATCAAAAATCACTGCATTAAGTACTCTTTAGATGCGAAAAACGTTGTAATTCTCTTTGAAATCTTGATGTGATATCGACGAGCGATAAATAAAAGGCAGCATAAGCGGCAAGCAAAGCGGAGGCCATAATGGCCTTGTACAAGGAATCAAAAATCAAACAGTTAAGTACTTTATGGGTACGAAAAAAAGTATGAAAAAAAACGTTTGTAATTCTCTTTGAAGTACTGATGTGATATCGACCAGAACGATAAATAAGGTACTCCGGCGCAAACGGTCAGCAAAATGGAGGTCAGAATGGCCTTGTACAAGGAATCAAAAATCACACCATTAAGTACTCTATTGGTACAAAACAAAGTACGAAAAAAAAAGTTTGTAATTCTCATTGAAGTACAGATGTGATATCGACCAGAACAATAAATTAGGCATGCCGGCACAAACAGCAAGCAAAACGGAGGCCAGAATGGCCTTGTACAAGGAATCAAAAATCACACAGTTAAGTACTCTATAGGTACGAAAAAAAGTATGAAAAAACACGTTTGTAATTCTCTTTGAAGTATTGATGTGGTATCGACCAGAACTATAAATAAGGTACGCCGGCGCAAACGGCAAGCAAAACGGAGGTAAGAATGGCCTTGTACAAGGAATCAAAAATCACACCGTTAAGTACTCTATGGTTACAAAACAAAGTATGAAAAAAAATGTTTGTAATTCTCATTGAAGTACTGATGTGTTATCGACCATAACGATAAATAAGGCACGCCGGCGCAAACAGCCAGCAAAACGGAGTCCAGAATGGCCTTGTAGAAGGAATCAAAAATCACACCGTTAAGTACTCTATGGGTACAAAAAAAAGTACGAAAAAAAATGTTTGTAATTCGCTTTGATGTACTGATGTGATATCGACCAGAATGATAAATAAGGCATTCCGGCGCAAACGGCAAGCAAAACGGAGGCCAGAATGGCCTTGTACAAGGAATAAAAAATCACACCGTTAAGTACTCTATGGGTACAAAAAAGGGTACGAAAAAAAAAGTTTGTAATTCCCTTTGAAGTACTGATGTGATATCGACCAAAACGATAAATAAGGCACGCCGGCACAAACGGCAAGCAAAACGGAGGCCAGAATTGCCTTGTACAAGGAATCAAATGTCACACCGTTAAGAACTCTATGGGTACAAAAAAGAGTACGAAAAAAACGTTTGTAATTCTCTTTGAAGTACTGATGTGATATCGACCAGAACGATAAATAAGGCACGCCGGCGCAAACGGCAAGCAAAACGGAGGCCAGAATGGCCTTGTACAAGGAATCAAAAATCACACAGTTAAGTACTCTATGGGTACGAAAAAAAGAGAAAAAAAACGTTTGTAATTCTCTTTGAAGTACTGATGTGATATCGACCAGAACGATAAATAAGGCACGCCGGCGCAAACGGCAAGCAAAACGGAGGCCAGAATGGCCTTGTACAAGGAATCAAAAATCACACAGTTAAGTACTCTATGGGTACGAAAAAAATTACGAAAAAAACATTTGTAATTCTCTTTGAAGTACTGATGTGATATCGACCAGAACGATAAATAAGGCACGCCGGCGCAAACGGCAAGCAAAACGGAGGCCAGAATGGCCTTGTACAATGAATCAAAAATCACATAGTTAAGGACTTTATGGGAACGAAAAAAGTATGAAAAAAAACATTTGTAATTCTCATTGAAGTACTGATGTGTTATCGACTAGAACGATAAATAAGGCACGCGCGCAAATGTCAAGCAAAACGGAGGCGAATGGACTTGTACAAGGAATCAAAAATCACACCGTTAAGTACTCTATGGGTACAAAAAAAGTACGAAAAAAACGTTTGTAATTCTCTTTGAAGTCTTGATGTGATATCGACGAGCGATAAATAAGGCACGCCGGCGCAAACGGCAAGCAAAACGGAGGCATGAATGGCCTTGTACAAGGAATCAAAAATCACACAGTTAAGTACTCTATGGGTACGAAAAAAAGTACAAAAAACGTTTGTAATTCTCTTTGAAGTACTGATGTGATATCGACCAGAACGATAAATAAGGCACGCCGGCGCAAACGGCAAGCAAAACGCAGGCCAGAATGGCCTTGTACAAGGAATACAAAATCACACCGTTAGGTACTCTATGGGTACAAAAAAGAGTACTAAAAAACGTTTGTAATTCTCTTTGAAGTACTGATGTGATATGGAGCAGAACGATAAATAAGGCACGCTGGCGCAAACGGCAAGCAAAACGGAGGCCAGAATGGCCTGTATAAGGAATCAAAAATCACTCAGTTAAGTACTTTGTGGGTACGAAAAAAACGTTTGTAATTCTCTTTGAAGTACTGATGTGATATCGACCAGAACGATAAATAAGGCACGCCGGCGCAAACGGCAAGCAAAACGGAGGCCAGAATGGCCTTGTACAAGGAATCAAAAATCACACCTTTAAGTACTCTATGGGTACAAAAAAGAGTACGAAAAAAACGATTGTAATTCTCTTTGAAGTACTGATGTGATATCGACCAGAACGATAAATAAGGCACGCCGGCGCAAACGGCAAGCAAAACGGAGGCCAGAATGGCCTTGTACAAGGTATCAAAAAGCACACCGTTAAGTACTCTGTGGGTACAAAAAAAGGAATGAAAAAAAACGTTTGTAATTTTCTTTGAAGTACTGACGTGATATCGACCAGAATGATAAATAAGGCACGCCTGAGCAAACGGCAAGCAAAACGGAGGCCAGAATGGCCTTGTACAAGGAAACAAAATTCACACCGTTAAGTACTCTCTGGGTACAAAAAAAGTCACGAAAAAAAGTTTGTAATTCTCTTTGAAGTACTGATGTGATATCGACAGAACGATAAATAAGGCACGCCGGCGCAGAAGGCAAGCAAAACAGAGGCCAGAATCACACCGTTAAGTACTCTATGGGTACAAAAATATGTACGAAAAAAACGTTTGTAATTCTCTTTCAAGTACTGATGTGATATCGACTAGAACGATAAATAAGGCACGCCGGCGCAAACGGCAAGCAAAACGGAGGCCAGAATGGCCTTTTACAAGGAATCAAAAATCACACCGTTAAGTACTCTATAGGTACAAAAAAGAGTATGAAAAAAAACTTTTGTAATTCTCTTTGAAGTACTGATGTGATATAGACCAAAACGATAAATAAGGCACGCCGGCGCAAATGGCAAGCAAAACGGAGGCCAGAATGGTCTTATACAAGGAATCAAAAATCACACATTTAAGTACTATATGGGTACGAAAAAAAAATTTGTAATTCTCTTTGAAGTACTGATGTGAAATCGACCAAAACGATAAATAAGGCACGCCGGCGCAAACGGCAAGCAAAACGGAGGCCAGAATGGCCTTGTACAAGGAATCAAAAATCACACCGTTAAGTACTCTATAGGTACAAAAAAGAGTATGAAAAAAAACTTTTGTAATTCTCTTTGAAGTACTGATGTGATATCGACCAGAACGATAAATAAGGCACGCCGGCGCAAACGGCAAGCAAAACGGAGGCCAGAATGGCCTTGTACAAAAATCAAAAATCACACAGTTAAGTACTCTATGGGTACGAAAAAAAAGTACGAAAAAAAACGTTTGTAATTCTCTTTGAAGTATGTGATATCGACCAGAACGATAAATAAGGCATGCCGGCGCAAACGGCAAGCAAAACGGAGGCCAGAATGGCCTTGTACAAGGAATCAAAAATCACTCAGTTAAGTACTCTATGGGTACGAAAAAAAGTACAAAAAAAAACGTTTGTAATTCTCTTTGAAGTACTGATGTGATATCGACCAGAACGATAAATAAGGCACGCCGGCGCAAACGGCAAGCAAAATGGAGGCCAGAATGGCCTTGTACAAGGAATCAAAAATCACACCGTTAAGTACTCTATAGGTACGAAAAAGAGTACGAAAAAAAACGTTTGTAATTCCATTTGAAGTACTGATGTGATATCGACCAGAACGATAAATAAGGCACGCCGGTGCAAACGGCAAGCAAAACGGAGGCCAGAATGGCCTTGTAACAAGGAATCAAAAATCACACCGTTAAGTACTCTATGGGTACAAAATAAAGTATGAAAAAAAAATGTTTGTAATTCTCATTGAAGTACTGATGTGATATTGACCAGAACGATAAATATGGCACGCCGGCGCAAACGGCAAGCAAAACGGAGGCCAGAATGGCCTTGTACAAGGAATAAAAAATCACTCAGTTAAGTACTCTATGGGTACGAAAAAATGTACAAAAAAACGTTTGTAATTCTCTTTGAAGTTCTGATGTGATATCGACCAGAACGATAAATACGGCACGCCGGAGCAAACGGCAAGCAAAACGGAGGCCAGAATGGCCTTGTACAAGGTATCAAAAATCACACCGTTAAGTACTCTGTGGGTACAAAAAAAAGTATGAAAAATTTGAAGTACTGTTGTGATATCGACCAGAACGATAAATACGGAACGCCGGCGCCAACGGCAAGCAAAACGGAGGCCAGAATGGCCTTGTACAAGGAATCAAAAATCACACCGTTAAGTACTCTATGGGTACCAAAAAGAGTACGAAAAAAAACGTTTGTAATTCTCTTTGAAGTACTGATGTGATATCGACCAGAACGATAAATAAGGCACGCCGGCACAAACGGCAAGCAAAACGGAGGCCAGAATGGCCTTGTACAAGGAATCAAAAATCACACAGTTAAGTACTCTATGGGTACGAAAAAAAGTACGAAAAAAAACGTTTGTAATTCTCTTTGAAGTACTGATGTGATATCGACCAGAACGATAAATAAGGCACGCCGGCGCAAACGGCAAGCAAAACGGAGGCCAGAATGGCCTTGTACAAGGAATCAAAAATCACACAGTTAAGTACTCTATGGGTACGAAAAAAAGTATGAAAAAATGTTTGTAATTCTCTTTGAAGTACTGATGTGATATCGACCAGAACGATAAATAAGGCACGCCGGCGCAAACGGCAAGCAAAACGGAGGCCAGAATGGCCTTGTACAAGGAATCAAAAATCACACAGTTAAGTACTCTATGGGTACAAAAAAAGTACGAAAAAAACGTTTGTAATTCTCTTTGAAGTACTGATGTGATATCGACCAGAACGATAAATAAGCCATGCCGGCGCAAACGGCAAGCAAAATGGAGGCCAGAATGGCCTTGTACAAGGAATCAAAAATCACACAGTTAAGTACTCTATGGGTACGAAAAAAAGTACGAAAAAAAATGTTTGTAATTCTCTTTGAAGTACTTATGTTATATTGACCAGAACGATAAATAAGGCACGCCGGCGCAAACGGCAAGCAAAACAGAGGCCAGAATGGCCTTGTACAAGGAATCAAAAATCACACCGTTAAGTACTCTAGGGGTACCAAAAAGAGTACGAAAAAAAACGTTCGTAATTCACTTTGAAGTACTGATGTGATATCGACCAGAACGATAAGTAAGGCACGCCGGCGCAAACGGCAAGCAAAACGGAGGCCAGAATGGCCTTGTACAAGGTATCAAAAATCACACCGTTAAGTACTCTGTGGGTACAAAAAAAGTATGAAAAAAAACGTTTGTAATTCTCTTTGAAGTACTGACGTGATATCGACCAGAATGATAAATAAGGCATGCCGGCGCAAACGGCAAGCAAAACGGAGGCCAGAATGGCCTTGTACAAGGAATCAAAATTCACACCGTTAAGTACTATATGGGTACAAAAAAAGTTACGAAAAAAAAGTTTGTAATTCTCTTTGAAGTACTGATGTGATATCGACCAGAACGATAAATAAGGCACGCCGGCGCAAACGGCAAGCAAAACCGAGGCCAGAATGGCCTTGTACAAGGAATCAAAAATCACACAGTTAAGTACTCTATGGGTACGAAAAAAAGTACGAAAAAATGTTTGTAATTCTCTTTGAAATCTTGATGTGATATCGACGAGCGATAAATAAAACGCTGGTATAAGCGGCAAGCAAAACGGAGGCGAATGGCCTTGTACAAGAATCAAAAATCACACGGTTAAGTACTCTATGGGTACGAAAAAAGTATGAAAAAAATGTTTGTAATTCTCTTTGAAGTATTGATGTGGTATCGACGAGCGATAAATAAGGATGCGCCCGGCTCAAACGGCAAGCAAAACGGAGGCGAATGGCCTTGTACAAGGAATCAAAAATCACACGTTAAGTACTCTATGGGTACAAAATAAAGTATGAAAAAAATGTTTGTAATTCTCTTTGAAATCTTGATGTGATATCGACGAGCGATAAATAAGGCACGCCGCGCATAAGCGGCAAGCAAAACGGATGCGAATGGCCTTGTACAAGGAATAAAAATCACTCGATTAAGTACTCTATGGGTACGAAAAAAATCTGAAAAAAATGTTAGTAATTCTCTTTGAAATCTTGATGTGATATCGACTAGAGCGATAAATAAAGCGCGCCGGCACAAGCGGCAAGCAAAAGCGGGGGCGAATGGCCTACAAGGAATCAAAAATCACACGGTTAAGTACTCTATGGGTACGAAAAAAAGTAGGAAAAAAATGTTTGTAATTCTCTTTGAAATCTTGATGTGATATCGACGAGCGATAAATAAGACGCCGGCGTAAGCGGCAAGCAAAACGGAGGTCGAATGGCCTTGTACAAGGAATCAAAAATCACACCGTTAAGTACTCTATGGGTACAAAAAAGTACAACGTTTGTAATTCTCTTTGAAGTACTGATGTGATATCGACCAGAACGATAAATAAGGCACGCCGGCGCAAACGGCAAGCAAAACGGAGGCCAGAATGGCCTTGTACAAGGAATCAAAAATCACACAGTTAAGTACTCTATGGGTACGAAAAAAAGTACGAAAAAAAATGTTTGTAATTCTCTTTGAAGTACTGATGTGATATCGACCAGAACGATAAATAAGGCACGCCGGCGCAAACGGCAAGCAAAACGGAGGCCAGAATGGCCTTGTACAAGGAATCAAAAATCACACCGTTAAGTACTCTATGGGTACGAAAAAGAGTACGAAAAAAAACGTTTGTAATTCTCTTTGAAGTACTGATGTGATATCGACCAGAACGATAAATAAGGCACGCCGGCGCAAACGGCAAGCAAAACGGAGGCCAGAATGGCCTTGTACAAGGAATCAAAAATCACACCGTTAAGTACTCTATGGGTACGAAAAAAGTACGAAAAAAAACGTTTGTAATTCTCTTTGAAGTACTGATGTGATATCGACCAGAACGATAAATAAGGCACGCCGGCGCAAACGGCAAGCAAAACGGAGGCCAGAATGGCCTTGTACAAGGAATCAAAAATCACACAGTTAAGTACTCTATGGGTACGAAAAAAAGTACGAAAAAAAACGTTTGTAATTCTCTTTGAAGTACTGATGTGATATCGACCAGAACGAGAAATAAGGCACGCCGGCGCAAACGGCAAGCAAAACCGAGGCAGAATGGCCTTGTACAATGAATCAAAAATCACACGGTTAAGTACTCTATGGGTACGAAAAAAAAGTACGAAAAAAAACGTTTGTAATTCTCTTTGAAATCTTGATGTGATATCGACGAGCGATAAATAAAAGGCACGCGCAAGCGACAAGCAAAAGCGGAGGCGAGAATGGCCTTGTACAAGAATCAAAAATCCACAGTTAAGTACTCAATGGGTACGAAAAAAGTATGAAAAAAATGTTTGTAATTCTCTTTGAAGTATTGATGTGATATCGACGAGCGATAAATAAAGGTCGCCGGCTCAAGCGGCAAGCAAAAGCGAGGCGAGAATGGCCTTGTACAAGAATCAAAAATCACACCGTTAAGTACTCTATGGGTACAAAATAAAGTATGAAAAAAATGTTTGTAATTCTCTTTGAAATCTTGATGTGATATCGACCGAGCGATAAATAAAGCGCGCCGGTACAAGCGGCAAGCAAAAGCGGAGGCAGAATGGCCTTGTACAAGAATCAAAAATCACTCGGTTAAGTACTCTATGGGTACGAAAAAAGTACAAAAAAACGTTTGTAATTCTCTTTGAAGTTCGATGTGATATCGACCGAACGATAAATAAGAGCACGCCGGAGCAAACGGCAAGCAAAGCGGAGGCGAATGGCCTTGTACAAGGAATCAAAAATCACACCGTTAAGTACTCTATGGGTACAAAAAAGTATGAAAAATTTGAAATCTTGTTGTGATATCGACGAGCGATAAATAAGAACGCCGGTATGCGGCAAGCAAAAGCGGAGGCGAATGGCCTTGTACAAGAATCAAAAATCACCGTTAAGTACTCTATGGGTACGAAAAAGTATGAAAAACGTTTGTAATTCTCTTTGAAATCTTGATGTGATATCGACCGAGCGATAAATAAAGCGCCCGGCACAAGCGGCAAGCAAAACGGAGGCCAAATGGCCTTGTACAAGGAATCAAAAATCACTCAGTTAAGTACTCTATGGGTATGAAAAAAAGTAAGAAAAAAACGTTTGTAAATCTCTTTGAAGTACTGATGTGATATCGACCAGAACAATAAATAAGGCATGCCGGCACAAACGGCAAGCAAAACGGAGGCCAGAATGGCCTTGTACAAGGTATCAAAAATCACACCGTTAAGTACTCTGTGGGTACAAAAAAAGGTATGAAAAATAACGTTTGTAATTCTCTTTGAAGTACTGACGTGATATCGACCAGAATGATAATTAAGGCATGCCGGCACAAATGGAAAGCAAAACGGCGGGCAGAATGGCCATGTACAAGGAATCAAAATTCACACCGTTAAGTACTCTATGGGTTCACAAAAAGTTACGAAAAAAAAAGTTTGTAATTCTCTTTGACGTATTGATGTGATATCGACCAGAACGATAAATAAGGCACGCCGGAGCAAACGGCAAGCAAAACAGAGGCCAGAATCACACCGTTAAGTACTCTATGGGTACAAAAATAAGTACGAAAAAAACGTTTGTAATTCTCTTTGAAGTACTGATGTGATATAGACAAAAACGATAAATAAGGCATGCCGGCGCAAACGGCAAGCAAAACGGAGGCCAGAATGGCCTTGTACAAGGAATCAAAAATCACACCGTTAAGTACTCTATGGGTACAAAAAAGAGTACGAAAAAAAAAGTTCGTAATTCTCTTTGAAGTCTTGATGTGATATGGACCAAAACGATAAATAAGGCACGCCGGCGCAAACGGCAAGCAAAACGGAGGCCAGAATGGTCTTGTACTAGGAATCAAAAATCACACAGTTAAATACTCTATGGGTACGAAAAAAAACGTTTGTAATTCTCTTTGAAGTACTGATGTGATATCAACCAGAACGATAAATACAGCACGCCGGCGCAAACATCAAGCAAAACGGAGGCCAGAATTGCCTTGTACATGGAATCAAAAATCACACAGTTAAGTACTCTATGGGTACGAAAAAAACGTTTGTAATTCTCTTTGAAGTACTGATGTGATATCCACTAGAACGATAAATAAGGCACGCCGGCACAAACGGCATGCAAAACGGAGGCCAGAATGGCCTTGTACAAGGAATCAAAAATCACACAGTTAAGTACTCTATGGGTACGAAAAAAAGTATGAAAAAAAATGTTTGTAATTCTCTTTGAAGTACTGATGTGGTATCGACCAGAACGATAAATAAGGTACGCCGGCGCAAACGGCAAGCAAAACGGAGGTCAGAATGGCCATGTACAAGGAATCAAAAATCACACCGTCACGTACTCTATGGGTACAAAAAGAGTATGAAAAAAAACGATTGTAATTCTCTTTGAAGTACTGATGTGATATCGACCGAACGATAAATAAGGCACACCGGCGCAAACGGAAAGCAAAACGGAGGCCAGAATGGCCTTGTACAAGGTATCAAAAATCACACCGTTAAGTACTCTGTGGGTACAAAAAAGTATGAAAAAAAACGTTTGTAATTCTCTTTGAGGTACTGACGTGATATCGACCAGAATGATAAATAAGGCATGCCGGGCAAGCAAGCAAAACGGAGGCCATAATGGCCTTGTACAAGGAATAAAAATTCACACCGTTAAGTACTCTATGGGTACAAATAAAAGTTACGAAAAAAAGTTTGTAATTCTTTTTGAAGTACTGATGTGATATCGACCAGAACGTTAAATAAGGCATGCCGGCGCAAACAGCAAGCAAAACGGAGGCCAGAATGGCCTTGTACAAGAAATCAAAAATCACACAGTTAAGTACTCTTTGGGTACGAAAAAAAGTATGAAAAAAAACATTTGTAATTCTCTTTGAAGTACTAACGTGATATCGACCAGAATGATAATTAAGGCATGCCGGCACAAACGGCAAGAAAAACGGAGGCCAGAATGGCCTTGTACAAGGAATCAAAATTCACACCGTTAAGTACTCTATGGGTACAAAAAAAGTTATGAAAAAAAAGTTTGTAATTCTCTTTGACGTACTGATGTGATATCGACCAGAACGATAAATAAGGCACGCCGGCGCAAACGGCAAGCAAAACGGAGGCCAGAATCACACCGTTAAGTACTCTATGGGTACAAAAATAAGTACAAAAAAAAACGTTTGTAATTCTCTTTGAAGTACTGATGTGATATCGACAAAAACAATAAATAAGGCATGCCGGCGCAAACGGCAAGCAAAACGGAGGCCAGAATGGCCTTGTACAAGGAATCAAAAATCACACCGTTAAGTACTCTATGGGTACAAAAAAGAGTACGAAAAAAAACGTTTGTAATTCTCTTTGAAGTCTTGATGTGATATAGACCAAAACGATGAATAAAGCACGCCGGCGCAAACGGCAAGCAAAACGGAGGCCAGAATGGTCTTGTACTAGGAATCAAAAATCACACAGTTAAATACTCTATGGGTACGAAAAAAACGTTTGTAATTCTCTTTGAAGTACTGATGTGATATCAACCAGAACGATAAATAAGGCACGCCGGCGCAAACATCAAGCAAAACGGAGGCCAGAATTGCCTTGTACATGGAATCAAAAATCACACAGTTAAGTACTCTATGGGTACGAAAAAAACGTTTGTAATTCTCTTTGAAGTACTGATGTGATATCGACTAGAACGATAAATAAGGCACGCCGGCACAAACGGCATGCAAAACGGAGGCCGAATGGCCTTGTACAAGAATCAAAAATCACAGCGTTAAGTACTCTATGGGTACGAAAAAAGTATGAAAAAAATGTTTGAAATTCTCTTTGAAATCTTGATGTGGTATCGACGAGCGATAAATAAAGGCACGGCGCAATAAGCGGAAAGCAAAGCGGAGGTCGAATGGCCATGTACAAGGAATCAAAAATCACACCGTCAAGTACTCTATGGGTACAAAAAAGTCTGAAAAACGATTGTAATTCTCTTTGAAATCTTGATGTGATATCGACCGAGCGATAAATAAGGCACACCGGCATAAGCGGCATGCAAAAGCGGAGGCGAATGGCCTTGTACAAGGTATCAAAAATCACACCGTTAAGTACTCTGTGGGTACAAAAAAAAGAAAAAAAGCGTTTGTAATTCTCTTTGAAGTCTTGACGTGATATCGACGAATGATAAATAAGGCATGCCGGTATGGCGGCAAACAAAGCGGAGGCCATAATGGCCTTGTACAAGGAATAAAATTCACACCGTTAAGTACTCTATGGGTACAAATAAAAGTTCTGAAAAAAAAGTTTGTAATTCTTTTTGAAGTACTGATGTGATATCGACCAGAACGTTAAATAAGGCATGCCGGCGCAAACGGCAAGCAAAACGGAGGCCAGAATGGCCTTGTACAAGAAATCAAAAATCACACAGTTAAGTACTCTTTGGGTACGAAAAAAAGTATGAAAAAAAACATTTGTAATTCTCTTTGAAGTACTAACGTGATATCGACCAGAATGATAATTAAGGCATGCCGGCACAAACGGCAAGAAAAACGGAGGCCAGAATGGCCTTGTACAAGGAATCAAAATTCACACCGTTAAGTACTCTATGGGTACAAAAAAAGTTATGAAAAAAAACGTTTGTAATTCTCTTTGAAGTACTGATGTGATATCGACCAGAACGATAAATAAGGCACGCCGGCGCAAACGGCAAGCAAAACGGAGGCCAGAATCACACCGTTAAGTACTCTATGGGTACAAAAATAAGTACAAAAAAAAACGTTTGTAATTCTCTTTGAAGTACTGATGTGATATCGACCAGAACGATAAATAAGGCACGCCGGCGCAAACGGCAAGCAAAACGGAGGCCAGAATGGCCTTGTACAAGGAATCAAAAATCACACCGTTAAGTACTCTATGGGTACAAAAAAGAGTACGAAAAAAAACGTTTGTAATTCTCTTTGAAGTCTTGATGTGATATAGACCAAAACGATGAATAAAGCACGCCGGCGCAAACGGCAAGCAAAACGGAGGCCAGAATGGTCTTGTACTAGGAATCAAAAATCACACAGTTAAATACTCTATGGGTACGAAAAAAAACGTTTGTAATTCTCTTTGAAGTACTGATGTGATATCAACCAGAACGATAAATACAGCACGCCGGCGCAAACATCAAGCAAAACGGAGGCCAGAATTGCCTTGTACATGGAATCAAAAATCACACAGTTAAGTACTCTATGGGTACGAAAAAAACGTTTGTAATTCTCTTTGAAGTACTGATGTGATATCGACTAGAACGATAAATAAGGCACGCCGGCACAAACGGCATGCAAAACGGAGGCGAATGGCCTTGTACAAGAATCAAAAATCACGCATTAAGTACTCTATGGGTACGAAAAAAGTATGAAAAAAATGTTTGAAATTCTCTTTGAAATCTTGATGTGGTATCGACCGAGCGATAAATAAAATGCGCGGGCATAAGCGGAAAGCAAAGCGGGAATGGCCATGTACAAGGAATCAAAAATCACACCGTTAAGTACTCTATGGGTACAAAAAAAGTCTAAAAAACGATTGTAATTCTCTTTGAAATCTTGATGTGATATCGACGAGCGATAAATAAGGCACACCGGCGCATAAGCGGCATGCAAAGCGGAGGCGAATGGCCTTGTACAAGATATCAAAAATCACACCGTTAAGTACTCTGTGGGTACAAAAAAAAGTATGAAAAAAACGTTTGTAATTCTCTTTGAAGTACTGACGTGATATCGACCAGAATGATAAATAAGGCATGCCGGCGCAAGCGGCAAGCAAAACGGAGGCCAGAATGGCCTTGTACAAGGAATCAAAATTCACACTGTTAAGTACTCTATGGGTACAAATAAAAGTTACGAAAAAAAAAGTTTGTAATTCTTTTTGAAGTACTGATGTGATATCGACCAGAACGATAAATAAGGCATGCCGGCGCAAACAGCAAGCAAAACGGAGGCCAGAATGGCCTTGTACAAGGAATCAAAAATCACACAGTTAAGTACTCTATGGGTACGAAAAAGAGTTTGAAAAAAAACGTTTGTAATTCTTTTTGAAGTACTGTTGTGATATCGACCAGAACGATAAATACGGTACGCCGGCGCAAATGGCATGCAAAACAGAGGCCAGAATGGCCTTGTACAAGGAATCAAAAATCACACAGTTAAGTACTCTTTGGGTACGAAAAAAAGTATGAAAAAAAACATTTGTAATTCACTTTGAAGTACTAACGTGATATCGACCAGAATGATAATTAAGGCATGCCGGCACAAACGGCAAGAAAAACGGAGGCCAGAATGGCCTTGTACAAGGAATCAAAATTCACACCGTTAAGTACTCTATGGGTACAAAAAAAGTTATGAAAAAAAAGTTTGTAATTCTCTTTGACGTACTGATGTGATATCGACCAGAACGATAAATAAGGCACGCCGGCGCAAACGGCAAGCAAAACGGAGGCCAGAATCACGCCGTTAAGTACTCTATGGGTACAAAAATAAGTACAAAAAAAACGTTTGTAATTCTCTTTGAAGTACTGATGTGATATCGACCAGAATGATAAATAAGGCACGCCGGCGCAAACGGCAAGCAAAATGGAGGCCAGAATGGCCTTGTACAAGGAATCAAAAATCACACCGTTAAGTACTCTATAGGTACAAAAAAGAGCACGAAAAAAAATGGTTGTAATTTTCTTGGAAGTACTGATGTGATATCGACCAGAACGATAAATAAGGCACGCCGGCGCAAACGGCAAGCAAAACGGAAGCCAGAATGGCCTTATAACAAGAAATCAAAAATCACACCGTTAAGTACTCTATGGGTACAAAAAAGAGTACGAAAAAAACGTTTGTAATTCTCTTTTAAGTACTGTTGTGATATAGACCAAAACGATAAATAAGGCACGCCGGCGCAAACGGCAAGTAAAACAGAGGCCAGAATAATCTTGTACAAGGAATCAAAAATAACACAGTTAAGTACTCTATGGGTACGAAAAAAAACGTTTGTAATTCTCTTTGAAGTACTGATGTGATATCGACCAGAACGATAAATTAAGCACGCCGGCGCAAACTTCAAGCAAAACGGAGGCCAGAATTGCCTTGTACAAGGTATCAAAAATCATGGGTACGAAAAAAAGTATGAAAAAAACATTTGTAATTCTCTTTGAAGTACTGATGTGATATCGACTAGAACGATAAATAAGGCACGCCGGCACAAACGGCAAGCAAAACGGAGGCTAGAATGGCCTTGTACAAGGAATCAAAAATCACCAGTTAAGTACTCTATGGAGTGCGAAAAAAGTATGAAAAAAAGCGTTTGTAATTATCTTTGAAATCTTGATGTGGTATCGACCAAAAGCGATAAATAAAGATGCGCGGTATAGAAACAAGCAAAAGCGAGGTCGAATGGCCTTGTACAAGAATCAAAAATCACACCGTTAAGTACTCTATGGGTACAAAAAGAGTACAAAAAAGCGATTGTAATTCTCTTTGAACTCTTGATGTGATATCGACGAGCGATAAATAAAGGCACGCCCGGTATAAGCGGCAAGCAAAATGGAGGCAGAATGGCCTTGTACAAGAATCAAAAATCACACGATTAAGTACTCCATGGAGTGCGAAAAAAAGTAGGAAAAAAACGTTTGTAATTCTCTTTGAAGTACTTATGTGATATCGAGCAGAGCGATAAATAAAGGCACGCCGAACAAGCGGCAAGCAAAATGGAGGCGAGAATGGTCTTGTACAAGGAATCAAAAATCACACGTTAAGTACTCTATGGAGTACGAAAAAAAGTATGAAAAAACATTTGTAATTCTCTTTGAAATCTTGATGTGATATCGACTAGAGCGATAAATAAGGCACGCCCGGCACAAACGGCAAGCAAAGCGGAGGCAGAATGGCCTTGTACAAGAATCAAAAATCACCAGATTAAGTACTCTATGGTACGAAAAAAGTATGAAAAAAAGCGTTTGTAATTATCTTTGAAATCTTGATGTGGTATCGACCAAAACGATAAATAAGGCATGCCAAGCAAGCAAGCAAAACGGAGGTCGAATGGCCTTGTACAAGGAATCAAAAATCACACCGTTAAGTACTCTATGGGTACAAAAAAGTACAAAAAAAGCGATTGTAATTCTCTTTGAAATCTTGATGTGATATCGACGAGCGATAAATAAGGACGCCGGCACAAGCGGCAAGCAAAATGGAGGCGAATGGCCTTGTACAAGAATCAAAAATCACAATTAAGTACTCCATGGGTACGAAAAAAGTCTGAAAAAACGTTTGTAATTCTCTTGAAGTACTTATGTGATATCGAGCAGCGATAAATAAAGCGCGCCCGAACAAGCGGCAAGCAAAATGGAGGCGAATGGTCTTGTACAAGGAATCAAAAATCACACGTTAAGTACTCTATGGGTACCAAAAAGTCTGAACGTTGTAATTCTCTTTGAAATCTTGATGTGATATCGACCGAGCAATAAATAAAACCGTAAGCAGCAAGAAAAATGGAGGCGAATGGCCTTGTACAAGAATCAAAAATCACTCGATTAAGTACTCTATGGGTATGAAAAAAGTCTGAAAAAATCGTTTGTAATTCACTTTGAAATCTTGATGTGATATCGACGAGCGATAAATAAAGGCACGCCGGTATAAGCGGCAAGCAAAAGCGGAGGCCAGAATGGCCTTGTACAAGGTATCAAAAATCACACCGTTAAGTACTCTGTGGGTACAAAAAAGCGTATGAAAAAGCGTTTGTAATTCTCTTGAAATCTTGACGTGATATCGACGAGAATGATAAATAAGGCATGCCGGTATAAGCGGCAAGCAAAGCGGAGGCCAAAATGGCCTTGTACAAGAATCAAAATTCACACCGTTAAGTACTCTATGGGTACAAAAAAGTTCTGAAAAAAAGTTTGTAATTCTCTTTGAAATCTTGATGTGATATCGACCAGAACGATAAATAAGGCACGCCGGCGCAAACGGCAAGCAAAATAGAGGCCAGAATGGCCTTGTACAAGGAATCAAAAATCACACCGTTAAGTACTCTATGGGCACCAAAAAGTGTGAAAAAAAAGTTTGTAATTCACTTTGAAGTACTGATGTGATATCGACCAGAACGATAAATAAGGCACGCCCGCAAATGATAAGCAAAATGGAGGCCAGAATGGCCTTGTACAAGTATCAAAAATCACACCGTTAAGTACTCTATGGGTACAAAAAAAGTATGAAAAAATGTTTGTAATTCTCTTTGAAGTACTGATGTGATATCGACCAGAACGATAAATAAGGCATGCCGGCGCAAACGGCAAGCAAAACGGAGGCCAGAATGGCCTTGTACAAGGAATCAAAAATCACACCGTTAAGTACTCTATGGGTACAAAACAAAGTACGAAAAAAAACATTTGTAATTCTCGTTGAAGTACTGATGTGTTATCGACCAGAACGATAAATAAGGCACGCCGGCGCAAACGGCAAGCAAAACGGAGGCCAGAATGGCCTTTTATAAGGAATCAAAAATCACACCGTTAAGTACTCTGTGGGTACAAAAAAGAGTACGAAAAAAAACGTTTGTAATTCTCTTTGAAGTACTAATGTGATATCGACCAGAACAATAAATAAGGAACGCCGGCGCAAACTGCAAGCAAAACGGAGGAAAGGGCCTTGTACAAGGAATCAAAAATCACACAGTTAAGTACTCTATGGGTACGGAAAAAAACGTTTGTAATTCTCTTTGAAGTAGTGATGTGATATCGACTAGAACGATAAATAAGGCACGCCAGCGCCAACGGCAAGCAAAACGGAGGCGAATGGCCTTGTACAATGAATCAAAAATCACCAGTTAAATACTCTGGTGTACGGAAAAAAATCTGAAAAAATGTTTGTAATTCTCTTTGAAATCTTGATGTGATATCGACGAGAATGATAAATAAGGCATGCAGTATAAGCGGCAAGCAAAGCGGAGGCGAATGGCCTTGTACAAGAATCAAAATTCACCGTTAAGTACTCTATGGGTACAAAAAAGTTCTGAAAAAAAGTTTGTAATTCTCTTTGAAGTACTGATGTGATATCGACCAGAACGATGAATAAGGCACGCCGGCGCAAAAGGCAAGCAAAACGGAGGCCAGAAAGGCCTTCTACAAGGAATCAAAAATCACACAGTTAAGTAATCTATGGGTATGAAAAAAAGTACGTAAAAACGTTTGTAATTATCTTTGAAGTACTGATGTGGTATCGACCAGAACGATAAATAAGGTACGCCGGCACAAACGGCAAGCAAAACGGAGGTCCGAATGGCCTTGTACAAGGAGTCAAAAATCACAACATTAAGTACTCTATGGGTACAAAACAAAGTACGTAAAAAACGTTTGTACTTCTCAATGAAGTACTGATGTGTTATCGACCAGAACGATAAATAAAGCACGCCGGCGCAAACGGCAAGCAAAACGGAGGCCAGAATGGCCTTGTACAAGGAATCAAAATTCACACAATTAAGTACTCTATGGGTACCAAAAAGAGTATGAAAAAAAACGTTTGTAATTCTCTTTGAAGTACTGATGTGATATCGACCAGAACGATAAATAAGGCACGCCGGCGCAAACGGCAAGCAAAACGGAGGCCAGAATCACACCGTTAAGTACTCTATGGGTACAAAAATAAGTCTGACGTTTGTAATTCTCTTTGAAATCTTGATGTGATATCGACCGAGCGATAAATAAAGACGCCGGTACAAACGGCAAGCAAAATGGAGGCCAGAATGGCCTTGTACAAGGAATCAAAAATCACACCGTTAAGTACTCTATAGGTACAAAAAAGAGTACGAAAAAATAATGTTTGTAATTTTCTTGGAAGTACTAATGTGATATCGACCAGAACGATAAATAAGGCACGCCGGCGCAAACGGCAAGCAAAACGGAGGCTAGAATGGCCTTGTAACAAGGAATCAAAAATCACACCGTTAAGTACTCTATGGGTACAAAAAAGAGTACGAAAAAAACGTTTGTAATTCTCTTTGAAGTACTGATGTGATATATACCAAAACGATAAATAAGGCACGCCGGTGCAAACGGCAAGCAAAACGGAGGCCAGAATGATCTTGTACAAGGAATCAAAAATCACACAGTTAAGTACTCTATGGGTACGAAAAAAACGTGTGTAATTCTCTTTGAAGTACTAATGTGATATCGACCAGAACGATAAATAAGGTTCGCCGGCGCAAACGGCAAGCAAAACGGAGGTCAGAATGGCCTTGTATGAGGAATAAAAAATCACACCGTTAAGTACTCTATGGGTACAAAACAAAGTACGAAAAAAAACGTTTGTAATTCTCATTGAAGTACTGATGTGTTATCGACCAGAACGATAAATAAGGCACGCCGGCGCAAACGGCAAGCAAAACGGAGGCCAGAATGGCCTTGTATAAGGAATCAAAAATCACACCGTTAAGTACTCTATGGGTACAAAAAGTCTGAAAAAACGTTTGTAATTCTCTTTGAAGTACTAATGTGATATCGACGAGCGATAAATAAGACCGCCGGTATAAGCGGCAAGCAAAAGCGGAGGAAAGAAGGGCCTTGTACAATGAATCAAAAATCACACGGTTAAGTACTCTATGGGTACGAAAAAAGTATGAAAAAAATGTTTGTAATTCTCTTTGAAATCTTGATGTGGTATCGACGAGCGATAAATAAGGCACGCCGGTATAAGCGGCAAGCAAAGCGGAGGCGGAATGGCCTTGTACAAGGAATCAAAAATCACACCGTTAAGTACTCTATGGGTACAAAAAAAGTCTGAAAAAAAGCGTTTGTAATTCTCTTTGAAATAGCGATGTGATATCGACGAGCGATAAATAAAACGCCGGCATAAGCGGCAAGCAAAATGGAGGCGAATGGCCTTGTACAAGAATCAAAAATCACACAGTTAAGTACTCCATGGGTACGAAAAAAAATCTGAAAAAAACGTTTGTAATTCTCTTTGAAGTACTTATGTGATATCGACGAGCGATAAATAAGGCACGCGGCGGCAAACAAGCAAAACGGAGGCCAGAATGGCCTTGTACAAGGAATCAAAAATCACACCGTTAAGTACTCTATGGGTACCAAAAGAGTACGAAAAAACGTTTGTAATTCTCTTTGAAGTACTGATGTGATATCGACCAGAACGATAAATAAGGCACGCCGGCGTAAACGGCAAGCAAAATGGAGGCCAGAATGGCCTTGTACAAGAATCAAAAATCACTCGATTAAGTACTCTTTGGGTATGAAAAAAATACGAAAAAAATCGTTTGTAATTCACTTTGAAATCTTGATGTGATATCGACGAGCGATAAATAAGGCCGCCGCATAAGCGGCAAGCAAAAGCGGAGGCGAATGGCCTTGTACAAGGTATCAAAATCACACCGTTAAGTACTCTATGGGTACAAAAAAATTATGAAAAATCGTTTGTAATTCTCTTGAAATCTTGACGTGATATCGACGAATAATAAATAAGGCATGCGGCACAAGCGGCAAGCAAAGCGGAGGCGAATGGCCTTGTACAAGAATCAAAATTCACCGTTAAGTACTCTATGGGTACAAAAAAGTTCTGAAAAAAAAGTTTGTAATTCTCTTTGAAATCTTGATGTGATATCGACGAGCGATAAATAAAACGCGGCATAAGCGGCAAGCAAAATGGAGGCGAATGGCCTTGTACAAGAATCAAAAATCACACAGTTAAGTACTCTATGGGTACGAAAAAAAGTATGAAAAAAAACATTTGTAATTCTCTTTGAAGTACCGATGTGATATCGACCATAACGATAAATAAGACGCCGGCACAAGCGGAAGCAAAACAAAGGCGAATGGCCTTGTACAATGAATCAAAAATCACACGGTTAAGGACTCTATGGGTACGAAAAAAAGTATGAAAAAACATTTGTAATTCTCTTTGAAATCTTGATGTGGTATCGACTAGAACGATAAAAAAGATGCGCCGGCGCAAGCGGCAAGCAAGCGGCAATTGCCTTGTACAAGGAATCAAAAATCACACCGTTAAGTACTCTATGGGTACAAAACAAAGTATGAAAAAAAAGCGTTTGTAATTCTCATTGAAATCTTGATGTGTTATCGACCGAAGCGATAAATAAGGCAAGCCGGCGCAAGCGGCAAGCAAAACGGAGGCCAGAATGGCCTTGTACAAGGAATCAAAAATCACACCGTTAAGTACTCTATGGGTACAAAAAAGTACAAAAAACGTTTGTAATTCTCTTTGAAGTACTAATGTGATATCGACGAGCGATAAATAAAACGCGCCGGTATAAGCTGCAAGCAAAAGCGGAGGAAAGAAGGGCCTTGTACAAGGAATCAAAAATCACACAGTTAAGTACTCTATGGGTACGGAAAAAAATGTTTGTAATTCTCTTTGAAGTAGTGATGTGATATCGACTAGAGCGATAAATAAGGCACGCGAACGGCAAGCAAAGCGGAGGCCAGAATGGCCTTGTACAAGGAATCAAAAATCACACAGTTAAGTACTCTATGGGTGCGGAAAAAAGTACAAAAAAACGTTTGTAATTCTCTTTGAAATCTTGATGTGATATCGACGAGCGATAAATAAAAGCGCCCGGCACAAGCGGCAAGCAAAGCGGTGGCGAATGGCCTTGTACAAGAATCAAAAATCACAATTAAGTACTCTATGGGTGCGAAAAAAGTATGAAAAAAATGTTTGTAATTCTCTTTGAAATCTTGATGTGGTATCGACGAGCGATAAATAAGATGCCTTGGCATAAGCAGGCAAGCAAAAGCGGAGGTCGAATGGCCTTGTACAAGGAATCAAAAATCACACCGTTAAGTACTATATGGGTACAAAAAATCTGGATTGTAATTCTCTTTGAAATGCGATGTGATATCGACGAGCGATAAATAAAGGCCTTATTTGGCATAAGCGGCAAGCAAAATGGAGGCGAATGGCCTTGTACAAGAATCAAAAATCACCGTTAAGTACTCTATGGGTACGAAAAAAAATCTGAAAAAGCGTTTGTAATTCTCTGAAATCTTATGTGATATCGACCGAGCGATAAATAAAACGCGCCGGTATAAGCGGCAAGCAAAAGCGGAGGCTGGCCTTGTACAAGAATCAAAAATCACACCGTTAAGTACTCTATGGGTACGAAAAAAATCTGAAAAAAGCGTTGTAATTCTCTTTGAAATCTTGATGTGATATCGACGAGCGATAAATAAGGACGCCGGCATAAGCGGCAAGCAAAATGGAGGCGAATGGCCTTGTACAAGAATCAAAATCACACGATTAAGTACTCTATGGGTATGAAAAAAGTTAGAAAAAATCGTTTGTAATTCTCTTTGAAATCTTGATGTGATATCGACGAGCGATAAATAAGGCACGCCGGTATAAGCGGCAAGCAAAGCGGAGGCGAATGGCCTTGTACAAGTATCAAAAATCACACCGTTAAGTACTCTGGGTACAAAAAAATTATGAAAAAAACGTTTGTAATTCTCTTGAAATCTTGACGTGATATCGACGAATGATAAATAAAGCATGGGCATAAGCGGCAAGCAAAAGCGGAGGCGAATGGCCTTGTACAAGAATCAAAATTCACACCGTTAAGTACTCTATGGGTACAAAAAAATTCTGAAAAAAAGTTTGTAATTCTCTTTGAAATCTTGATGTGATATCGACGAGCGATAAATAAAACGCGCCCGGTATAAGCGGCAAGCAAAATGGAGGCGAATGGCCTTGTACAAGAATCAAAAATCACAGAGTTAAGTACTCTATGGAGTGCGAAAAAAATCTGAAAAAAACATTTGTAATTCTCTTTGAAGTACCGATGTGATATCGACCAGAACGATAAATAAAGGCGCCGCATAAGCGGGAAGCAAAAGCGAAGGCGAATGGCCTTGCACAATGAATCAAAAATCACGATTAAGGACTCTATGGGTACGAAAAAAGTATGAAAAAACATTTGTAATTCTCTTTGAAGTCTTGATGTGGTATCGACCAAACGATAAATAAGTGCCCGGTGTAAGCGGCAAGCAAAAGGAGTCAATTGCCTTGTACAAGGAATCAAAAATCACACCGTTAAGTACTCTATGGGTACAAAACAAAGTATGAAAAAAAACGTTTGTAATTCTCATTGAAATCTTGATGTGTTATCGACGAGCGATAAATAAGGCACGCCGGCGCAAGCGGCAAGCAAAACGGAGGCCAGAATGGCCTTGTACAAGGAATCAAAAATCACACCGTTAAGTACTCTATGGGTACAAAAAAGTACGAAAAAAACGTTTGTAATTCTCTTTGAAGTACTAATGTGATATCGACGAGCGATAAATAAAACGCGCCCGGCGTAAGCTGCAAGCAAAACGGAGGAAAGAAGGGCCTTGTACAAGGAATCAAAAATCACAGATTAAGTACTCTATGGGTACGGAAAAAAAGTTTGTAATTCTCTTTGAAGTAGTGATGTGATATCGACTAGAACGATAAATAAGGCACGCCGGGCAAACGGCAAGCAAAGCGGAGGCGAATGGCCTTGTACAAGGAATCAAAAATCACACGGTTAAGTACTCTATGGGTACGGAAAAAATCTGAAAAAAGCGTTTGTAATTCTCTTTGAAATCTTGATGTGATATCGACGAGCGATAAATAAGGCGCGCCGGCACAAGCGGCAAGCAAAGCGGAGGCGAATGGCCTTGTACAAGGAATCAAAAATCACAGTTAAGTACTCTATGGGTACGAAAAAAATGAGAAAAAAAAGTTTGTAATTCTCTTTGAAATCTTGATGTGGTATCGACGAGCGATAAATAAAAACGCCGGCATAAGCGGCAAGCAAAAGCGGAGGCAGAATGGCCTTGTACAAGGAATCAAAAATCACCAGTTAAGTACTCTATGGGCACAAAAAAGTCTGAAAAAACGTTTGTAATTCTCTTTGAAATCTTGATGTGATATCGACGAGCGATAAATAAAGGCCGCCGGCGCATAAGCGGCAAGCAAAGCGGAGGCGAATGGCCTTGTACAAGAATCAAAAATCACAACGTTAAGTACTCTATGGGTACGAAAAAAATCTGAAAAACGTTTGTAATTCTCTTGAAATCTTATGTGATATCGACGAGCGATAAATAAAAGCGCCCGGTATAAGCGGCAAGCAAAGCGGAGGCGAATGGCCTTGTACAAGGAATCAAAAATCACACCGTTAAGTACTCTATGGGTACGAAAAAAGTCTGAAAAAACGTTGTAATTCTCTTTGAAATCTTGATGTGATATCGACGAGCGATAAATAAAGGCGCCGGCATAAGCGGCAAGCAAAATGGAGGCGAATGGCCTTGTACAAGAATCAAAAATCACACGATTAAGTACTCTATGGGTATGAAAAAAAGCGAAAAAAACGTTTGTAATTCTCTTTGAAATCTTGATGTGATATCGACCGAGCGATAAATAAAACGCGCCGGCATAAGCAAGCAAAGCGGAGGCGAATGGCCTTGTACAAGATCAAAAATCACCGTTAAGTACTCTATGGGTACGAAAAAATTATGAAAAAAAGCGTTTGTAATTCTCTTGAAATCTTGGCGTGATATCGACGAATAATAAATAAAGCATGGGCATAAGCGGCAAGCAAAGCGGAGGCGAATGGCCTTGTACAAGAATCAAAAATCACACCGTTAAGTACTCTATGGGTACAAAAAAAAGTTCTGAAAAAAAGTTTGTAATTCTCTTTGAAATCTTGATGTGATATCGACGAGCGATAAATAAGGACGCCGGTACAAGCGGCAAGCAAAATGGAGGCGAAATGGCCTTGTACAAGGAATCAAAAATCCACGATTAAGTACTCTATGGGTGCGAAAAAAAGTCTGAAAAAAAACATTTGTAATTCTCTTTGAAGTACCGATGTGATATCGACCATAACGATAAATAAGGCACGCCGGCATAAGCAGGAAGCAAAACGAAGGCGAATGGCCTTGCACAATGAATAAAAATCACAGTTAAGGACTCTATGGGTACGAAAAAAAGTATGAAAAAAACATTTGTAATTCTCTTTGAAGTACTGATGTGGTATCGACCAGAACGATAAATAAGGTACGCCGGCGCAAACGGCAAGCAAAATGGAGGTCAGAATTGCCTTGTAAAAGGAATCAAAAATCACACCGTTAAGTACTCTAAGGGTACAAAACAAAGTACGAAAAAAAACGTTTGTAATTCTCATTGAAGTACTGATGTGTTATCGACCAGAACGATAAATAAGGCACGCCGGCGCAATCGGCAAGCAAAACGGAGGCCAGAATGGCCTTGTATAAGGAATCAAAAATCACACCGTTAAGTACTCTATGGGTACCAAAAAGAGTACGAAAAAAAACATTTGTAATTCTCTTTGAAGTACTAATGTGATATCGACCAGAACGATAAATAAGACACGCCGGCCTAAACTGCAAGCAAAACGGAGGAAAGAAGGGCCTTGTACAAGGAATCAAAAATCACACAGTTAAGTACTCTATGGGTACGGAAAAAAAACGTTTGTAATTCTCTTTGAAGTAGTGATGTGATATCGACTAGAACGATAAATAAGGCACGCCAGCGCCAACGGCAAGCAAAACGGAGGCCAGAATGGACTTGTACAAGGAATCAAAAATCACACAGTTAAGTACTCTATGGAGTGCGGAAAAAAGTCTGAAAAAAGCGTTTGTAATTCTCTTTAAATCTTGATGTGACATCGACGAGCGATAAATAAAACGCGCCCGGCACAAGCGGCAAGCAAAGCGGTGGCGAATGGCCTTGTACAAGGAATCAAAAATCACCGCGATTAAGTACTCTATGGAGTGCGAAAAAAGTATGAAAAAAATGTTTGTAATTCTCTTTGAAATCTTGATGTGGTATCGACGAGCGATAAATAAAGACGCTTGGTATAAGCGGCAAACTAAGCGGAGGCGAGAATGGCCTTGTACAAGGAATCAAAAATCACACCGTTAAGTACTCTATGGGTACAAAAAAGTCTGAAGCGATTGTAATTCTCTTTGAAAAGCGATGTGATGTCGACGAGCGATAAATAAAACCTTGGCGCATAAGCGGCAAGCAAAATGGAGGCGAGAATGGCCTTGTACAAGAATCAAAAATCACACGGTTAAGTACTCCATGGGTACGAAAAAAGTCTGAAAAAACGTTTGTAATTCTCTGTGAAGTACTTATGTGATATCGACGAGCGATAAATAAGGCGCGCCGGCGCAAGCGGCAAGCAAAAGCGGAGGCGAATGGTCTTGTACAAGGAATCAAAAATCACACCGTTAAGTACTCTATGGGTACCAAAAAGTCAAAAAACGTTGTAATTCTCTTTGAAATCTTGATGTGATATCGACGAGCGATAAATAAGGCACGCCGGCGCAAACGGCAAGCAAAACGGAGGCCAGAATGGCCTTGTACTAGGAATCAAAAATCACACAGTTAAATACTCTATGGGTACAAAAAAAATCGTTTGTAATTCACTTTGAAGTACTGATGTGATATCGACCAGAACGATAAATAAGGCACGCCGGCGCAAACGGGAAGCAAAACGGAGGCCAAAATGGCCTTGTACAATGTATCAAAAATCACACAGTTAAGTACTCTATGGGTACGAAAAAAAGTACGAAAAAAAACGTTTGTAATTCTCTTTGAAGTACTGATGTGATATCGACCAGAACGATAAATAAGGCACGCCGGTGCAAACAGCAAGCAAAACGGAGGCCAGAATGGCCTTGTACAAAGAATCAAAATTCACACCGTTAAGTACTCTATGGGTACAAAAAATTCTGAAAAAAAGTTTGTAATTCTCTTTGAAATCTTGATGTGATATCGACGAGCGATAAATAAAAGCCGCATAAGCGGCAAGCAAAATGGAGGCGAATGGCCTTGTACAAGGAATCAAAAATCACACAGTTAAGTACTCTATGGGTACGAAAAAAAGTACGAAAAAAAACATTTGTAATTCTCTTTGAAGTACCGATGTGATATCGACCATAACGATAAATAAGGCACGCCGGCGCAAACAGGAAGCAAAACGAAGGCCAGAATGGCCTTGCACAATGAATAAAAAATCACACAGTTAAGGACTCTATGGGTACGAAAAAAAGTATGAAAAAAACATTTGTAATTCTCTTTGAAGTACTGATGTGGTATCGACCAGAACGATAAATAAGGTACGCCGGCGAAAACGGCAAGCAAAACGGAGGTCAGAATTGCCTTGTAAAAGGAATCAAAAATCACACCGTTAAGTACTCTATGGGTACAAAACAAAGTACGAAAAAAAATGTTTGTAATTCTCATTGAAGTACTGATGTGTTATCGACCAGAACGATAAATAAGGCACGCCGGCGCAAACGGCAAGCAAAACGGAGGCCAGAATGGCCTTGTATAAGGAATCAAAAATCACACCGTTAAGTACTCTATGGGTACCAAAAAGAGTACGAAAAAAAACATTTGTAATTCTCTTTGAAGTACTAATGTGATATCGACCAGAACGATAAATAAGACACGCCGGCCTAAACTGCAAGCAAAACGGAGGAAAGAAGGGCCTTGTACAAGGAATCAAAAATCACACAGTTAAGTACTCTATGGGTACGGAAAAAAAACGTTTGTAATTCTCTTTGAAGTAGTGATGTGATATCGACTAGAACGATAAATAA